>PVJI01000460.1:0-262604 GCA_004026765.1 Micronycteris hirsuta | reverse complement strand
AAAGGAAATAGGCTTCCTGGAAATCCAAGAAGCTCAGAGAACCCCAAAGAAGCGGGACCCAAAGAGGAACACACCAAGGCACATCATAATAACATTACCCAAGGTCAAGAATAAGGAAAGAATCTTACAAGCAGCAAGAGAAAAGGAGACAGTTACCTACAAAGGAATCCCCATAAGACTGTCAGCGGATTTCTCTAAGAAGACCTTCCAAGCAAGAAGGGGCTGGAGAGAAATATTTCAAATCATGAAAAACAAGGACCCACAACCAAGAATAATCTATCCAGCAAAACTATCATTTAGAATGGAAGGGCAGATAAAGTACTTCTCAGATAAGGTCAAGTTTAAGGAGTACATCATCACGCAGCCTTTACTATATGAAATGTTAAGGGGTTTTATATAAGGACTCATGAGAGAAGGCACCAAGGCCAGATCAGCTACCGGGGAACTCAGATCAGCCACAGCCAAGATGCTTGTGAGATAAGCAAGCAAAATACAACCAGAGAAACAAAATAGAACCAGAGACATTGAAATTTAGAACAATCTGGCAGTAACCAGAGGGGAGGGGAAAGGGAGAATGGGGACAAGGGTATTCAGGAACTGCTATAAAGGACACATGGACAAAACCAAGGGGGAGGGTGGAAGCAAGGGAGGGAGGTGGGTTTGCCTGGGGTTGGGGTTGGGGGTAAATGCAGACAATTGTAAGTGAACAACAATAAAATAATTTAAAAAAATTAAAAAGAAGAGGAAAGAACACCATATAGCATGTACATAAAAAATATATAGCGTGTATGCTCACATAAATGCTGGAAAGAAAAGAACTGCACTAAACTTGAGATGTAAACTATGATTCCAAAATTGAATGCCTGTTGATCTTTGTAGAGCCATCTCTTGTAAAACAGGTAGCAACAATAATAAAAAAAATGCAATCTAAAAAAAAGAGCTAAGTCACACTTTGTTTTTTGATGAGGGGGGAGGGGAGAGAGGGAAAAAGAGAGGGAGAGAAATATTGATGTGGGAGAGAAACATCGACCTGTTGCACCCTGACTGGGGACCGAACCTGTAACCTAGGCATGTGCCCCTACTAGGAATCCAGTTGGCGACCTTTCACTTTGCGGATGACGCCCAACCAACCGAGCCACACCTGCCAGGCCTCCTCTTGTTGTTTTGATTTGCCTTTCCCTAAAGATTAGTTATGTTGAGCAACCTTTCATGTGCTACTTCTTGCTCATTTGTGTATCTTCTTTGGAGAAGTGTCTACTTAAGTCCTTTGCCCAGTTTAAAAACAGGTTTTGTTGTTGTAGTTATTGAGTTGTAAGAGTTCTTTATACATTCTGGGTATTATCAGATATCTGCTCTGAAGTGCTGTCTCCCACTCCACAGTTGCCTTTTTACTCCATTGATTGTGTCCTTTGATGAGCAGAGGTTCTTAATTTTGACACAGTCCAATTTGTATCCTTGTTCTTTAGCTGTCTGTGCCATATCCCAGAAGTCAGTGTCATGAAGCCTTTCTCCTATGTTTTCTTCTAAGAGTTTTAAGTTTTAACTCTCACTTTGAGCTAAAAGGAACTTTGAGTTAATTTTTATATACTGTGTAAGATAAGGGTTCAACCTCATTTTTTTTTTTTGCCTGTGGATATTCAGTTTTCCCAACATTATTTGTTGAAAAGACTACCTTTTCCCACTGAATGGCCCAGACACCCAGGTTGAAAATCATTTGGCCATATATGCCAGGGTTTATTTCTGTGCTCTCTATTATATTCATTGGTCTATATATCTATCTTTATGCCAGTCCCACACTGTTTTGATTATTGTGACTTTGCAATAAGTTTTGAAATCAGAAATTGTGAAACATCCATCTTTGTTCTTCCTTTTTAAGATTACTTTGGCTATTTGACATCCCTTGAGATTCCAAATGAATTCTAGGATAGATTTTTCTATTGCTGCAAAAAAAAAAAAACCATTGGAATTTTGATAAAGATTGAATTGAATTTGTGGATTGCTTCAGATGGTATTGACATCTTAACAATATTAAATCTTCCAATCCATGAACACAGAATGTCTTCCTATTTATTTGTGTCTTTTGCAATTCCTTTCAGTAAGAATTTGTAGTTTTTGGTGCGCAGTCTTACCTCATTTTATTGTGCTTTACAGATGTTTCATTTTTTTACAAATTGAAGTCAAGACCCTCTACCAGCAAAAAGACTACAACTTGCTTTATTGTGATGGTTTGGAACCAAATCCTCAACATATCTGAGGTATGCCTGTACACATCTTTTGCTTCCTTGATTAAGTTTATTCCTATGTATTGTATTCTTTTTTTTTTTTAAGATTTTATTTATTTATTTTTAGAGAAAGGAGAAGGGAGGGAGAAAGAGAGGGAGAAACAGCAATGTATGGTTGCCTCTCACATGGCCCTCACCGGGGACCTGGCCCACAACCCAGGCATGTGCCCTGACTGGGAATCGAACTGGGATCGTCTGGTTCCCAGCCCGCGCCCAATCCACTGAGCTACACCAGCCAGGGTTGTATTGTATTCTTTTTGATGCTATTATAAATGGAATTGTGTTGTGACCTTTTAAAAAAATTACTGATGAGGTTGTACAACTTAAAGTTTATATTGTACATACGGTTTTGCAACTTGCTTCATTGACTTAATACAGCTAGAATGCCTTATTTTTTCCTTTAATTGTAAATTGTATGGTGCATAGGGGTGTTGTATGAGTGTCTTTAAAAGAAAAAGCAAAGAGAGCCTTTTAAAACTGTAACAAGTAATATATTGTTTTTTTAAAAAAGATTTTATTTATTTATTTTTAGACAGAGGGGAAGAGAAAGAGAGGGAGAGAAACATCAGTGTGTGGTTGCCTCTCGTACATCCGCCACCAGGGATGTGGCCTGCAACACAGGCATTGGGCCTGACTGGGAATTGAACTGGCAACCCTTTGGGTCACAGGCTGGCACTCAATTAACTGAGCCACACCAGCCAAGGCTAATGTATACTTTTATTAGGTATACTTTTATTAATGTATACTTTTCTATAGGTAGATGCACTTTGCCTCCTCACACAAACAAAAGGACAACAACAAATTTAAAAACAAAAACTAACCAGAACTGCCAGAAAATCGAACCGTATGGAAGTCCAACAACCAAGGAGTTAAAGAAGAAATATTCATTCAGACTGGTAGGAGGGACAGAGATGGGCATCCACGGCAAAGAGGACTCACAGAAAGGCTGTGGCTGGAGGACCAGGTGGGTGAGGTGGAAGCTGGTGGACCAGGAAGTCCCACATCTGTGTTCAGAGAAACCAGGAGGAACAACTGGGGAGTGAGACAGATAGACCATGCAACCCAGAGTTCCAGCATGGGAAAATAAAGCCTCAAAACCTCTGGCTGAGAAAACCTGTGTGCGTTGTGGTGGCAGGAGAAACTGCCAGCCTTGCAGGAGAGTTTATTGGAGGGACCCACAGGGCCCTAGAATGTACACAAACACACCTACTCAGGAATCAGCACCAGAAGGCCCCAATTTGCTTGTGGGTAGCAGGGAAAGTGACTGAAAGCCAGCCAAGAGCTGAGCATTATTCCCTCTCAGACCCCTCCCCCACACACAGTGCCATAACGGAGCAACCTGGGTCACCCTGCCCTGGTGAACACCTAAGACTCTGCCCCTTACCATGTAAAGGGCACACCAAGACAAAAAAAAAAAAAAAATGGCCTGAATGAAAGAACAGATCAAAGCTCCAAAAATAGAACTAAGCAATGAAGAGATGGCCAACCTATCAGATGCAGAGTTCAAAACACTGGTAATCAGGATGTTCATAGAAATGGTTGAGTATGGTTGTAAAATAGGGGAAGAAGCAAAGGCTATGAAAAGTGAACTGAAGGAAAATGCACGGGGAACCAACAGTGAAGGGAAGGAAACTGGGACTCAAATCAACAGTTTGGGCCAGAAGGAGAAATAAACATTCAACCAGAACAGAATGAAGAAACAAGGGTTCAAAAATATGAGGAGAGGCTTAGGAACCTCTGAGATAACTTGAAATGTTCCAACATCCGAATCATAGGGGTGCCAGAAGGAGAAGAGGAAGAGCTAGAAATCAAAAACTTATTTGAACAAATAATGAAGGAGAACTTCCCCAATCCAGCAAAGGAAACAGACTTCCAGGAAGTCCAGGAAGCTCAGAGAGTCCCAAAGAAGTTGGACCCAAGGAAGCACACACCAAGACACATCATAATTACATTATCCAAGATTAAAGATAAGGAGAGAATCTTAAAAGCTGCAAGAGAAAAGGAGACAGTTACCTACAAAGGAGTTCCCATCAGACTATCAGCTGATTTCTCAAAAGAAACCTTGCAGGCAAGAAGGGGCTGGAAAGAAGGATACCAAGTCATGAAAGGCAAGGACCTACATCCAAGATTACTCTATCCAGCAAAGCTATCATTTAGAATGGAAGGGCAGATAAAGTGCTTCCCAAATAAGGTCAAGTTAAAGGAGTTCATCTTCACCAAGCCCTTATCAAATGAAATATTAAAGGGACTTATCTAAGAAACAGAAGTTGATCAAAAATACGAACAGTAAAATGACAACAAGCTCACAGCTATCAACAACTGAACCTAAAAAAAACCCCAAAGAACTAAGCAAACAACTAGAACAGAAACAGAATCACAGAGATGGAGATCACATGGGGGGTTATCAGCATGGAGAGGGAGGGGGAGGATGGGGGAAAAGGTACAGGGAATAAGAAGCATAAATGGTAGGTACAAAATAGACAGGGGGAGGTTAAGAACAGTGTGGGAAATGGAGCAGCCAAAGAACTTATATGTATGACCCATGAACATGAACTAAGGGCGGGGGATGCTGGTGGGAGGCGGGGCACAGGGCTGAGGGGAATAAAGGGGGGCGGGAAATGGGACAACTGTAATAGCATAATCAATAAAATATATTTTAAAAAATTGATGATATTGGTATAACTATACTTGATCCATTCCCTTCTACATATACATAAACAAAGTTTCTGAGCATTTACAAAAAATGGATTAATTTTTAAAATTTGAAGTTGGCTCAATTTTTAAAAAGAAAACATAGTAATTTTTAAAGAGAAAAAGTTTACTAACGTCTTAACACTGATCCTCACAATCTCTCTGAAATTACAGATAGCTGTAAACCGCGAACTGTCTGGCTGTTAAGCGGCAGAACTGTAAAAACAAGCAGAGACAAAACTGTTGAGACTGGACCTACTGGCTGGGTGATGTTCACTAGCGAAGGAACAGGAAACAGCACAGTCCCGTTCCGAGTGGTTTGTCTTTCACAATCTGTGCTCTACAGACGTTAAGGGGCTTAGGACCAGTTCCAGTACAGAAAGACGGCCAAAGGCCTTCCTCAAAAGAATTTTAAAAAATACTGAAATGAGCTTTATTGTTCAAATTATAAACCTCACTCAATTTCCAGGCCAGACGACTGCCGTCCTGCCGGGTCTCTCCTGTGGCAGAGCCGGGTTCTGTGAGGTCTCAGTGCGCTGGCTGACCTGCCGACGCGCTAGTCCAGCCGCCCCAACCCACCTCGTACTGACAGTGGCCGCTTCCTCCTGTTTCTGACCAAACTCCGTGACCTGTCTGGGCCTGTTTCCTACTCGCACCTCCCAGGAATACCTGTCTGAGTCCAATCGTTACGGCCCGGCCCGGGAAACTGGGCAGAATACAACCCCTCGGGCCATTGCAAAGCTTGGGTTCTTTCCTTCTGTATTGTGTGACTTTCTCCTCAGGGACACTAAGTTGAGGATCTGGAAGGACATTTGCTGTGTCATGATAATTGTACAGGCTGGACATTGTGGAGGAGGACCGCAACCATATCCTTTCATCTGAATGACAACGGTATTTTGTGTTTTTATGCCTGTTATAAAAATATCTGCTCTTAGCTTACCCCGCCCCAGAAATACATCCTCAATTCCAGTTCTGACGATCCATCCTTCCCCTCTGTGTCCCTTAGGTAGATGTTTTTTGTGTGGAAACAAAATGTGAACATTTTATTGGGTTTTCATTTTGTTTTGTTAAAATATGCATATGTTCATCCTGTAAACACTTAAGAACAGCCTCTTGCTCATTTTGTAGAAAGTGTAAGTTTTTCAAATTCACACTTTATGTCTTTTCTCCTATATTATACTTTCTTCTGTAACAGGGCTTACATAGTTACTGCTTTCCCACTTGCCCCGCACGCTTGGTCAAGGGCGGTGCAATTCCACAGGTTGCCACCATGGGCGCAGCCTGCTGTGTCGGTCGCGCTCAGTGCCTCCAGTGTTCAGTGGAGGAACTGCACCGTGGACACGAACCCTCTCGGAAAAGGGTCAGAAGCGGTTTCTCACACAAGCCTCAGACCCTCCTCTCCACCTCTCGCATCTGTCCCAGAGTAGCTTAGCAATTGCAGTTAAGTTACCAGTCTGGGGTTGCTCCTGAAGTAGTTCTTGGGGCACAAGCGTGGCAGAGGGTGGAGGTGGGGGAGCTGGGGGGGTGCATGTCACCAGGAGTGACAGAAGTGTCTGTAGCCCCATGGGATGTGGGCAGACAGGGCAGTGAGCCCCTCTGCTGGAGAAAAGGACAAGAGGAGGCTCTGGTAACTTCAGGGAGGCCTGGCCCTCCAGGGCACCACCTAGTTAGAAGCAGGGGACTCCCCAGACCTCAGAGACAGACTGGCTTTAGGTCTCCCTGTCATGGCAGGCTGATGGCTGCTCTATTTAGCAACAACCTCAACTTGTAGCTCCAGAGCAGCTGCAAAGATGGGTCCACAGCCTGCAACTGTTGCAGATGAGCCAGGCTGCCCCAACCCCCACTCTGTCACTTGCACTAACTGAAGCCAGGTTCAGTGTCTTTCTTGCTCCAAAAAGGAAAGCTGTATCTGTTGGAGCAGGTGGATGGGGCCCCTGAACCAAGGCTGTGCAGGGACTCTCGGGACACCGTTCATCTCTGTTTCACACACACACACACACAGACACCGCTCTGCCTCTCTGTCTTTCTCTCAACAATCGACAAATGTACAGAAAAGTTGCAAGTATAGTACAAAATTTTTTTTCCTGAACTATTTGAGAGTAGTTGCCACAGGTTATCTCATCATCCCTGAATAATTTGGTGTGGTTTTCCTTCATTCTCCTGTGTAGCCAGAATACAACCATCAAAGTTAGGAAGTTAACACTGATACATCACTACCATCTAAACTCAGACTGTATTTAAGTTTCATCAGTTGTCCCAGTAATATCATTTTTAACAGAAGGGTCTAGTTCAGAATCACACGTGGCATTTGGTTTCTATGTCTCTTTAGTCTTGTGTCTGGAACGGTACCTCAGTCTTTCCTTAACATGATTTTGACGCTTTTAAAGATTTGGGGCATCTGTCCCTCTATTTGGACTTGTCTGATGTTGGCTCATGACTAGATTCTGGTTATGCAGAAATATCTACAAGGTGGGAAGCTGTGTTCTCATTGTATCTGTTAGGTGATGCATTACTTCAGTTTGGCTCATTACTGATCATGTTTCTTTAACCACTCGATTAAGGTGGTGTCTGCCAGGTTCCTCCACTATGAAGTTCCTCTCTACCCTGCCCCGACACTGCTAGGTCGCCCTCCTTGCCCTACCTTGGCACCAAGCCTACCCCACTGTGAACCCCTTCCACCTAGCTAGGGTTCTGATACTTGCTCTGGCACCCCCGCCCCTTTCTACCTAATTGCTTTAGGACTGAATTGTTTGGGAAGAGGAAGGAGGAAAATGGGGAGAGAAAGAGCCTTCCTTCACTTTTCAACACTGACAAGCACACGGTGCCAGGCACAGTCCAGGCACTTGAAGTCTCCTTAACTCATTGAGTGCTCATAAGTGCCTGTGAGGGAGGCATGCTGTTAGCCCCATTTAACGAGCAGAACTGAAACACAACGACCAAGGCCACTGCCCAGGGCACCGGCCAGCAGCTGTTGGACCAGGCTTTGGTCCCAGGAGTCTGGCTCTCAAACAAGTGAGATCTTTAATCAACCCCGTCCAGTCCACTCCCATCCCCATACTCCTCCACGGAGATTGTTCTTGCTTTGTCCATCTATGATGTCCATGATCTCAAGTCCAACAGACAGGTGTCAGTCCTCGTTGCTCGGTAGTTGGCCACTCCCTTCTTGAAATAGCTTTTCTCTTGGATTCTGTGATGGCATGCTGTTGGTTTCCTCCCTGCTGTCTGACACTCTGCCCCAGTCTCCTTTGCCTTTCCCGCTTCTCTCCCGTTCTCTCGGGCTTCGAATTGCTCAGGGCTTTGCCCAAGTCCACGTCTCATTCTGTTTTCGCACCTATGCCCGTGTCTTTACATATCATTTGTGCTGACAGTGTTGATATTTATCTTAAATATATTTATTTAGCCCAAATAAATAAATAATAATGAGTTTGAGCTTCCAAACTCATATCCAACTGCCTACTTAGCATATTTGCCTGGTTTTCTCTCTTCAAGACATCTTGAACTCAACAGGTGCAAACTGAGCTACTGATCTTCTTTCCTTCAACTTGTACCTCCCTTGGTTTTCCTCAGATGAAGGAAAATGCCACCACCACCCACCCAGCAGCTCGCAGCAGAAGCCTGAGAGCCATCCTGAATCTCCTTGCTGCTCCCTCAGCCAGCTAAGTTTTACTGCTTCTCCTTCCCAACTGTACCTTGAAACCTATCTGTTTCTCTCCACTCTTAGCACTCAATTCCAAGCCGCCCCGACGTCTGTTCTGGACTGCCCAGCATTCTCCTGCTAGCCTGCGCTTCTCTCCTGCCACCCTCCTATCCCTTCTCCACACAGCAGTTGCCAGTCGCAGAGAATACAGCGCCCAGCCGTACTCGTGCACAGCGCAGAACCCTTCGTGGCTCCCACTGGGCTGAGATGAAACGTCCAGTTCCTCAGCTCACCAGCCCTGCCCAACGGGGCCTAGGCCTGCTGGTCCAGCTCCATCTCCTGCTGCTGCCCCCTACCTGCCACACTCTAACCACATCAGTGTTTCCACGACAAGCCTCCTGCTGCAGGGCCTTGGCCTATGCAATTTCTCCCACTTATCGTCTGCCTGGTGCACACTCGTCCTTCAGGTCTCAATGCAAATGTCAGTCCCCAGGGAAACCCGTTCCACAGTCCATTGCCTCCTGTCTTTCCTTCATAGAATTCAGCACATTCTTCATCAGATTTAGCACATTTTGGTTTAATAAAATGTTGACTTGCCACTGCGCTCAGGCCTCAGGCCTCTTCTCTCTGTGTTTTTACAAATATTAATGTCAGTTATTCTCAACTGGGGAGGGGTGATTTTGTTTCTCGGGGGACACGGGAATGTCTGGAGACATTTTTGATTGTCACAACTGGGAATGGGAGTGTGCTACTGGCATCTGGTGTGTAGAGGCCAGGAATGCTGCTAAAATCCTATAATGCACAGGACAGACCCCACAATGAAGAATTACCCTGTCCCAGCCCTGGCTGGTGTGGCTCAGTGGATTGAGCGCCAGCCTGCAGACCAAAGGGTCACCGGTTCGACTCCCAGTCAGGGCACATGCCTGGGTTGCACGCCACGTTCCCAGTAGGGGGCACGTGAGAGGCAACCACACACTGATGTTTCTCTCCCTCTCTCCCTCTCTTCCCCTCTGTCTAAAAATAAATAAATAAAATCTTTTTTTTTAATTACCCTGCCCCAAAATGTCAGTAGTGGGGAGGCTGGGAAACTGTGCCCCAAATGATCTCTTAGAGCTGCATGGTTTTAAGTACTATCTACACGTGGACAATTTTCAATTTCCTCTCTCCACCCCAGACTCAGTCACCTGACTACCTGCTTGACATCTCACCCGGGTGCCTAACAGCAGCACACCAAACTCAACCCTTCTAATCGCTCCAGTTAAAAACATTGGAGGCACTCTTGTCTTTCTTCTCTCCTGCTCCACACCCATCAGCAAACCCTTTCAGCAACGTCCTCCCAACAGATCCGGCATGGGTCACTCCCACTGGCGCACCGCCACCACCTTGGTCTCCTCCATCCCCCCCATTCCCGCAGCCCTGATCCCCCTGTTGCCGGCCCACCCTACTGTCTATTCTCAACCCAATACCCAGAGTGATCTTTTAAAAAATAATAATATATTTATTGATTCCCGAGAGAGAGAGAAACATTGATGCGAAAGCAAAACATCGATCGCTTGCCTCTTGCGGAGGCCCCGACCAGGGACTGAACCTGCAACCCAGGCATGTGCCCTGACCAGAAAACAAACCCGCAGCCTTTTGGTGAACAGGACGACGCTCCAGCCAACTGAGCCACACCAGCTGGGCCACAGTGATCTTTCAAAAAGACAAATAGATCATATCGCTCCTTCGCACAAAACCCTCCAAAGGCTTCCCATCTTATGGAGATAAAAGTGAAGTTTTTATACAGTCTGGCCTTTCGGTGGCCTCCCTAACTAGACTCCTACTACTATCCCCATTACTCGTTCCGCTCCAGCAACACCAGCCTCCTTGTTTTTCAAATACGCCAAGTATGCCAATGCCTCAGGGCCTTTGCACCAGCTGTCCCCTCTTCCTAGAACACTCCCCCTCCAGATAGCCGCATGGCTTTTCTTCCTCACTTCCTGTGAATCTCTGTACAAAAGACCCCTTCTCAGTGAAGCCTTTCCTGACCACTGTATACAAAATAGTAACCCTTCCTGCCTCTCCCTAGCCTACTTACCTGTTTTATTTTTGTCCAGAGCATGTCTCACCACCTGTCATGCTACATACTGATTTTGTTATCTGTTAATCTCCTGTGCCCCACTCTAAACTGTAAGCAGGGGATGTGTCTGTTCATTCACTGTTGTATACTCTATGCCCAGCACAGCGTTCGGGAAGAGAGGAGACACATTTGTTCAGTGAACGAATGAGTATCGCCTCCAGTTCACAGAGAAGATGCTGGGGCTCAGAGGTTGTAACTCCCCAGTTCCCACCCCTGCCCAACCTGCAGGCTACTTGCCTGCCCTCTCCCAAAGGAAGGAGAAGATTGTTTAGAAGTGAGGATACGGTGGTTTGGAGAGTGGAGTGGAGCTTATTTTCTGACAAGAAAGGACCGAGGCCACAGGGAACCCTGAGCATTTGTGGGGGAAGGATGTCGGAAGAGGCAGCGACCTCTTGGGTCCACCTCTGCAGCATCCCAGGTCTGAGAACCCAAAGTGGGGAAGGCGCCAGCTTGCGTGGAGAGACTGCCAGTTCCCCCAGGTGCCAGCTTTTGGCCACCTGAGGGCCCTGAGCAACCCCCACCCACCGGAAGGTAGAGGAGCCACACCCCGCCATGCCCTGCTGCTGGGAGGATGCCAACACAGCAGCTCTGGGCCATGGCTCCAGAGGTCACCTCACAGGTTTCCCACAAAGGGATCCCAGCTGGGAGGGGGGTTTTCTCAGCCCCTGCCTAGCCCAGACACCCCACTCCAGCGCAGCCCCTCTGCGACAGGGCCCCTCACACTCACTCTGCCATTCGGTGATGGAGATCATGCTGCGGGCTGTCAGGGGGCCTTCTGGAGTCGAAGCTGGCCAGGGGTGACTAGCGCAGAGGACTGAGCTTGTGCCTGCTAAAGGGAAGCTGAACCTTGGTAAGTTGTGAAAGGGGCCTCTGGTAAATCATTAACTCTCCCTCGACTGCACTCTCCTCGTTCTTCCCAGAGGGCAGTGCCACTCCACAGCTGGAGCATCTTGCACCCCCTCCTGACTCTTCCATTGCACCCCCGCCCCCATGCCCTTGGGTTGAGTTCAGTTGCTTCCTACTCCTCCACAAAACTTGGACCATACATAAAAGAACTGAGACCCAGGAGTCCCCAGGCTCTTCACTGGGTTTGGTGGAGCATGTGGGAGAGTTGGAAGCTGTGTTTCTCTTTGAAAAAGCAAGAAATTCATCTTATAAGTAGTTTGGTTGTTTTGCACCAGTACCCATGCATTTAGGGGGCAGCAAGCAACTGAGTATAACTTGCTGCTGCTGGTCTCATGGGAGTGCAAGACTGAGCGCCAAATCCAGGACAGAGGCCCCCAGAGGAGCGAGACAACGGAGGGCTCCGACCTTCTTTTCCCCGGCTTCGGACTGTGGGGTTGAGTTATGGGAATTAAAAGATGAATTTGGACTTGGGGTGGGACTGGACTGCTGAGGAACCCTGGTTCTAGTCTAAATACCAGTTGCGTAGACGTGGGTTCACCCTCTTCTCCCTCTGTGGGCCTGGGAAAAAGAAGGGCTGACGGCTCCTAACACCTCTCCCCCATGCAGAGCCGTGACTCGCCGCCCGTCAGACCCAGCCCCCTTCACGGTGCGCTGTGTCCTGGTGGAGTTCATAGACGCTATGACCCATCTGCACACATCATTTTAAAAATGCAAATAGAGTTAATTATAATAAGAAAGAAAAAATAAGTTATCCTAAAACATGATCTCCCCCAATATAGAAATGCTTAGGCAAGACTCAGCAGAAGACATAAATGAAATTGGCGGATTACTTCACTTATGTATAATAAATGCATTTGAATTTAAGAGAAATAGAAGACCAGAGCCAATATGTAATTTTTTAAAAAACCAAAAGAGTAATAGGGAGTAAATACTATTGTAGAATCAAAGTTAATGTTGGGTAAGTAGTAACAGACAAGAGGACTTGCACGTAAAAAGAGAAATGGGGAAACAACCTAAATTGAAGCAGGAATAATAAAGCAAGGCAAATCAGAGACACCCGCCGGGGAAAACGAGCACGCGCGCGTGAGCGCGGAGGCGCCGGGTCTCGCCTGTGCTGTTAGGGCAGCGCCTGCGCGCGGCCTCTGTGGGCCGGGGCGTGTCACGGACACACGAATCTCCGTCTTAAAACGCCATCATGTGTTGAAGTGAAATTCAGTTTGTAGGATCTTCAAAGGCCTTGGAGCTCATATATTGTTAATAGGCAACGGGGAATAAAGGATGGATTGGAAAGAGAAGTGGTGATATACGTGGTCTAAAGCAATTGCCTGTGGGCCCCTGACAGTGTCAGAGAGAGAGAGAAAAAACAACAGGCAACTCCCCAGGACATTTTTTTTTTAGATTTTATTTACTTTTAGAGAAGGAAAGAGAGGGAGAGAAACATCAATGTGTGGTTATCTCTCATGCGCTCCCTACCAGGGGACCTGGCCCGCAGCCCAGGCATGTGCCCTGACTGGGAATCGAACCAGCGACCAACCCTTTGGTTTGCAGGCCAGCGCTCAGTCCACTGAGCTACACCAGCCAGGGCCAGAGCATGTATTTTTTTAACCACACATAATCCTTACAACATAGGTGTCCACCCCAGGGCTGCAAAAACTTTAAAAAATATAAAAGATGGCAATAATATGAAACAATTTTTAGGAATAGTTGTTGAAGAGATCCAGTGAAATCCCCTGTGTTTCAAGTGTCTTTGCTTTCATGCCGTCAGAGCCTCTCAGATCTCCTCTGGTAGATACTTACATTCAGTCTCTTATCCAGTCAAAAACTATTGTGTTGGGACCGTTTCCAACCACATATACAGGGCTGAAATGTTATAACATTATAACATTTATAAAATGTTGTGTAGACATAATGTATTGTGGAGTATATTACTCAATAATTGAAACAATGTCTCTATTTCCTTTAAGTTACTTCTTTGTAATAACCATCTTCTAACTTACTGAGTTATTATTCAGGAAACATAAAAAAACTTGGAAGCTTATAAAACTGTTTCGGTACTACTATGATTGCACGCTTTGATGGTTCCGCTGAAGCCCACTCGCGCACTACAAAGCTGTGCAGGGTACAAGGCCAGTGATTATTGTGGAAATCTGTCCTGTGCATCGCAGCCACCAAATGCCAATAAGAGTTTTGCCCCCCTAGCCCTGAGACAACTTGAGCTCCCCCCAAACTTTCCGAAGTTCCCCCAGGGGCGGTAGCGCCCTCACTGAAACCACTGGTCAGTTCAAAGCTCTGGCTCTGAAGTCTGAGTACTCTGGACTTCATCCTTTGTCCGTGAGACCTTGAACATTTTACTTATCCTTTCTGTGCCTCAGTTTCTTGGATAGTGATAGTACCTTTCGCATAGAGATAAAACAGGATTAGTGAGTAAATTCCTGGAACGGGCCGAGGACCTGGCACATAGCGGACACTTTGTGAGCCATTGCTATTTCTCTTCTCGCCACAGCGCCCTCAGGTGCCGAGGTAAAATTCAGTTCATAGGACCTTAAAAGGCCTTGAGTAATTGAGATTACTCTTCTCGTATAGTTGTAATAATTACCAATGTTATTAATATTACTATTGTCAGCATACTATTAAATG
Organism: Micronycteris hirsuta; assembly: GCA_004026765.1. Classification (NCBI taxonomy): domain Eukaryota; kingdom Metazoa; phylum Chordata; class Mammalia; order Chiroptera; family Phyllostomidae; genus Micronycteris; species Micronycteris hirsuta. The sequence goes on along the minus strand of PVJI01000460.1, from coordinate 248,332 downwards.
CTCTTACATGAAAGACTTCTGCTCTCATCTTGAACTGCGGTTCTGAACTGTGGTTCTGAACTGCTTCCACAAGTGTATGAAGTAGCTTGGAATACCTCTCCCCCAGCCTGGAGCCCGCGTGTGAGCTCCGAACCGAACTCTCCTGAAACGGGGCCCTCCTGGGCTGAGTCTCAGATGGCAGCCCTGGGTCCTAGAGCCGGGCCCAGAGGGGTTTCCACTGCCCACCCTCTGGGGAGGAGCCCCTTCACCTGGGCAACCCCTGGAGGAGGATGTGGGGCCCGGGACTGACCCTTAGTCTGTGGCATCCCATGCCCTGGCCACCGTGGGAAAGGCCTGGGGAAGTGTCCTATGCCCTGGGACTGGAAGAGCAGAAGTGGAGAGGGGAAGGACACCTCAGAGGGCTAACCAACAGGAGCCCTGGTGACACCTTTAAGTGACAGGGGGAGGCATTGAGGAACACTCTCATCATGCTCCTGAGGGTGGCCAAGGAGCCGCACAGCATCACCACCACCTCCTCACATTTGTAAGTGAATTCACACTTTCCAAGTGATTTTCTTCTATTTTCTCATTTGAAGTTCTTGAGAGCCCTATAATGTGGGATAAATATCCCCATATCCCAGATGAGAAAACTGGGACTCAAGGGTTTTAGTGACTTGTGCAAATCCTCATGGAGCTAGCAGGGGCCGAGCCAGGAGTTGAGCACGATATAACCTTCTCTCCAGTCAGTCTCAGCAACGTGGGGGCCCGCTCTTCTCTGGAGGCTCAGGGGTAAGAGGTGCGGCTGGCCCAGTTCCCTGGCAACAGCAGGCCCGAGGCCAGGCTGCCTTCCTGACACTGATATGCCATCATTTAAGAATAAATAAATGATGACACAGTTGCGGAACACCCCTCCTAAAAGGGCAGGCTGCTAGTTGCTGTTTTATTGACATTTCCTGAGTGCCGCCCCCTTTTTCAGCCCAGCCTGTCTCCGTCTGAGGGCTGTGCTGGGCCCCGATGTGGAGTGGACAGGGACCTGTGGGCAGCATCCCTGGAGAGGAGCCAGCCTTGTTCGTGGGTACAGTGACACCCAGTGGTGCTCTGTGCTCTCACATGCCACCTCCTCTCCAAGCCACGGGCTCTGGCCTACCTGGGGCTGCAGATACAGACGCAGCCCAGGAGCTGACAAGTTCTGCAATACACTCCCTAACCCAAAAGGCCTCTGTCTTGAGCCTGGGTCTGGTCCCAACCCTCCCTGATTCACAAAGGACATGAGGGTTTATAGCACTCCCCGGGATCTTACAAAACCCCCAAAATAGTCACTTCAATTGCACCTGTTCTACTAGTCCTTCAGGGATGAAGACAGGTGTCTGGGGTTCAAAGCCAGCCATTAGAACCAGACCAAGGCAAAATCACAAACTGGAGGAAGCTTGCCTTCCCATCTCCTCTTTCTCAATTCTCTTCCTTGAATCATTAACACCTCTCTCTCCCTAGACGTCCTACATGAGTCCAGCTGAGACCCACCACTGTCCTGGCCTCACATTCCGTCACCTGCCCAGCCCGTAGAATTTATAGGGCTTCTTGACTAATTATTGTTCACAGAAAGAATTCAAATTGAGAAGCTTTAGTTCAGTCTGGCACGTCGTCAATAACTAATAACCACTGACTGACTACCTGCCAAGAGAAATAAACAAAGGCGTTGGGGCTGCATGAAAAGGATTTGGGTGGCCTTCCTGACACCCCTCCCCAACTCATAGACCTTCTTGTACCCTAAAGTAGAAATGCGGGGCATTATGTAGTAATCGAGAAAGGCTGAGAATTCTATTTCTTCTCCTATAGTCCTACCCTCAACCTCAGAGACCAAATCAAGGAGAAGGTTCAATGGCATGAAGCATCCAATAGTCCCAGTGTGCAGGACCGTGGGGCAGGCCTTGATCTGGGGCCACCCAGGCCAAAAAGATGCCCGCGGTGCTGGCAGCATGCCAGCAAGCCCGGTGCACAGGGAGGGGCACTCTTTTGAGAATGCTGGGCTTGCTGCCTGCGCAGGGGTTGGGCTGGGGTACATACACTTTGAACCCAGCTCTGCTCTTAGGGAAGGCCTGGCCCCAGAACCCCCATAAATTGCCATGAATACTGAGGCCAGCCACAAGCAGACATGGATGCAGAGTGCGAGAGACACACCACTTGTACAAACCATTTTATTTCCTGCACTGGGCTTATACTAACTTGCAATATACAAATGCAGAGCTCACGGAGTTCTTCAGTCCCTATTTCTAAAAGGAATGCTGCTGAGAGCAGACCCAAAGGCTAGACCACCGGTCAGGACGCCCCTCCCTGGGGGAGGGGACTTCACGGCTAGAAAGATGCTAAAGGGCTGCTACCGCTGTCCGGTCCCCTGGCAGAGATGCCCTCTTTGTTTAACCGTAACTCTTCTTCTAAGGTCACTTTTATACTAAATAAAGACACTGAGATCATACATTTCCTTGTACGGTTTATTGTCTAATACTAGCAAATCAGATTGGCCCCAATATGTGCATAAATAGATATATGTATATATGTATATTTCGTACTTTTTCTTAGTTTTAAGAACTTCCAGGTTGGGGGCGGTGCCCAAAGGGGAAAGAAATTGGCTTCCTCTTGCTGTATCAGCCCTGCCCCAAGAACACGCCTCTCACCAAGGCAGAAGGGCGAATCTGCACAGCTTGCAACCCCAGAAAACTTTTAAAGTGACAGTAGCAGTATTTGATTGCAGCCTCTTGGTTATTGATCAGGGAGGTAATGTGCTAATTGGGAAGGCTCTAAATGAGTAACCAGGACCATACCCAGGTGCATGACTCAGCCCTGGGCCTCCATCTGGGACCCGTTCATTCATAGCAAGATGCTGTAGGCTGGGAACTGGGGCCAGTAAGCATCAGAAGTTGGGAGGTCAGGCTTCCAGTGCCGGCAGGAACTCTGTGCTGGGTTCCAAACCCCCAGATTCCAGATCTGGACAAAAGATTTCCATCTTTCCCAAATCTGTGAAAGAGCCACTTGGCCACTTTCACAGTTGATAAGCAGTTTGGAAGGCTAAGCTGTCTTAGTTCGGCACCCAGGGACAGCAGGCTGCAGAAAAGTCCTGGAGTTTGTGGCCAAGGCTGAGCTGCTACATTGTCTGTGGGACCCTCCTCGGCCCAGAAGCTGACTTTGCAGTCTGGATGCCAGACCAAGGTACCAGGCCCTTCACGACAGGCCCCAGAGGAAAGGCCCCAGAGGAAACATGCCACAGATGTGACCCAGACCAAAGAGAGGACAAGTGAAATGGAGTGTGAGAAGTCCAAGGAACTTGAACACGTCTGCATGGAAGGACCAGGAATCCCAAACCATTTCCTCTGGCCTTTGCTCCATACCCTGGGTCCATCAGGGAACAGACTGACATTCTTGGTGCTGTGTGGCACAGGCTGCCATGAAGCTGTCCGCCCTTTCCAGCAGGGTGATGGGGGAGGAGGCTCCAGAGCGCGTCCAGCAGTTCGGTGCCTACATGGGCGTGCCTCTGAGCACACGCACACACTTTCCTCGGAAGGAGGCATATCCGATAACCCTAAAGGGTCATCAAGAGTGGACAGTGTAATCAAATCCTTAGACCAGGACCTCCAAGACAGTGTCCTTCCCTGGCAAGGTGCTCTCTGGGTGAGCTCTGGGGCTGGGCCTGTGCAGACCGAAAGGAGGGGTGGGCGGAAGGGGGCTGCTGGGCAGAGGGAAGGGTGAGGACTGGACCTAGGGGCAGTCGCCCCAGTCTCCTCACAGTTTCACCAATTCCATTCAGACATTGCACATTTGAAAATAGATTTGCTTTATAATAAAAGCATAAAATCAATCTATCTTAAAATAAGTCTTTTTCTCCCCTTCTTTGGATCAAAAGGCATGGGGTACAGCTGCAACATGCTGGGAATGGTATGGAAAGTAAAAAAAAGAGAAAATGAGCCTAGGCAGGAGTTCTAGGAAAGGATCAGACATCCAAACAAATATATATATATATGTATATATATTACATATAGATCTATAATATGTATAATCTTCATAAAACATATATTAAGGCATGTAAAACAACATAAAGGGCCAGCTTTATGAAATAAGAGCTGAGAGAGAGGTGACAGACATATAGACATTAATCCTTGGTATTTTACATAAATATCATTTCTTAAAATATCATTTTTTTAAAAAGGAGAGACAGATGAAGGGGAAGGCATGGAAGGCCCTGAAAAATCGTGTCTTCTGGATGGAGAAAAGTGTGGGGGAAAAGGAAGAGGGTTCCTTGGTGCCAACCCCACCTGCTAGTCCGGGGGCAGAGAGGACAGTTAGGGGTGCTTGAGCTGCGCTAAATATGAGAAATGCAGCCCAGAACCTGCTAGAAGTGAAGGAAGGTGGAATCCTCCCCGTCTGTAATCCCTCAGAAGCAGGAGACCATCCGAAATACCTAGAATGGTGCCTGGTACGTAAAAGGTGCTCGGTAAATATTGTTGAATGAATTGCCATCTTTACTTGCATATGAACCAGTAACTGTCCCGGCCCTGAAGGAGTGGAGAAGGACTGGTGGAAGATAAAGCAGCTGTTCTTGGGGCCGCTGGAGGTCCAGCTGGAGTCTCAGGGCAGCGGCCCTGGCAAAGAGAAGGCCTGGGGTCCAAGGCGGTTCCGTTGCACTCTCTCCCCTCCCTCCTCTCTGGCGACACTCATCTCAAGGTGGGTGAAGCAGAGAAGAATGAGTTTCTTCTGTCTTTCCCCCATGGTCTCCCTGGGTAGGTGGATCCCGAAAGAGCCAACCTAGAAGGGGATCTCTGGTACAGCCTCAGCTGGCCTTCACCTGGGATGCCTGGGATGTGGGGCCTAGAACCTGGCCTCCCAGGTTCTGACTGCATTCCCTCTTGCTGGGCATGCTCTCAGCTGGCCCACAGCACATTCCAGAAATGTCACAAAAAACGATTAGGAAAGATCCCAAAGCTGACCACACCCTGCAGAAGACAGGTCCTTCTCTCTGTTCCCGAGCCCAATAGGGGAGGACATGCCAGGCCCAGACCTACGAAGGGCCGTCTATGTCCCAGGCTGTCCTACCCAGCCCCCTCACTCCCAACCCACATCCCCATGCCAAGCGCTCAGCTGAAGGCCACCATGCGCTCACTGGTGAGGCCTCCTGGGGCCACAGCATCGGCGGGCCAGCTGGCCCTGGGCTGGGAAGGGCTGAGCTGACAGTCTGGCGCTGTACTTGGCACCAAGCTATGGCTCACCTCGGGAAACCATTCCCATCCCCCCTTCCATCTCTGTCCTCTTACTTGCGAATGAGTCCTGCTGCTTCTCTCCCTCCCTTCCCTAGGACTACTCCCTTCCTCTCTCCTCCCTTCCCAACCTCCACCAGACCCTGCACAGACCTGCTGCTCTCTTTCCCAGCCTGCACTGCCCTCTCTGGGGGCCCGGGAGTCTCCCCATCTCTCAGCACCTCATCTTTGGCTCAAGCAGGGTGGTCAGTCTCCACTGGACTGCAAAGGAGCACCACAGGCAGAGATGTGTCAGTCCTGGGTACAGCCGGGGCAGCCGTGAGGCTGATGTGGGAGGAAGATGGCAGGTGCTGTCCTTGGTGTCAAGAAGGGCCAGAAGAGGCAGAGCGTTCATCTTCTCTTCACCTCTAGTCCTAACCTAAGGTAGCCCAGAGCATCTTTCCCACCAGGTGTCTTCTCCATCAGGGAATGTTCTAGTAGGGCCATACAACCCAAGCCAGAGTCAGGCCCAGGCTCCCGTGACTTGGGCATCAGACAGGATGCGCCCCGCCCCACCGTCTCAAGCTCTGGCTGAGGACCACCGTCTGAGCAGTGAGGGCTTTGGGGCCAGGTGTGGCGGGTGTGTGGACACTGAAGCACCCGCGCTCCTCTTGCAGCAGCCCCGGCCCCCAGCCTGGCAGCTGGCAGCTTTCCCAGGGTGCACAGGGGCTGGGGCCGGGGTCGGGCCAGAACTGCAGGAGGGCAGAGGAGGGCTTCAGCAGGTGGCTCTGGGGAGCTTCACAGCGTTGGCGGCAGCCTGGGCTTGCACTGAAGAAAAGAGAAATCGGGTGAGAAAGGTGCCGCACAGAGCAGACCTCAGACAGCACTTCCCAGGAGAGAGACGACTCTGGCTGAGAAGGCCCTCTGGGAACCCACCCCACGCCCTAAACCCTGAGAGAGGGGCAGAAATACCTAGAAGTGAACAGGCTTCTCTACTTGCCTGATACTGAGTGGCGGTGTGCTAGAGGTAAGGATGGTGCACAGCCTTTGGCTATAGATTCCGATGTTATTTTAATTTACAGTAAGATCTGGGAGAAACAGCTTCTGTGTGCCCCTGAGGCAGGGCTGCTGTGTATCTCAATAGCTGGGAGGCTTGTGTGGGGGGGGTACAGGAGGGGGCATCAGGGGGTGTCTGAGAAGTCCCTTCCCGACAGCAGACAAGGGAGGCCTCAGCTCGGTTCCCTGTCTACTTTCCCAGAAGCAAAGCCTGTTGGCGTTGCAGCATCCAAGCAGCAGCCCTGCCAGCCGGCCCTAGTCCAGCGCTGCACAGCGACACAGGGCTCAAGCAGAGGGATGGCGGGGAAAGAGCAGTGTGGGAGCTGGGGCCGAGGGGAAAGCGATGCCGGAATGAGGTGGTGGTGCAGATGGCTCAGCGGGGTGAGGGCGGGGCTCCCACTCCCTGGGGAGGATGAAACACAGTAGAAAAGTGCTTACGTCAGAGCTCAGACCCGCATGGTATGGCTGCTGTCGGCGCCCCGTGGGGATTCAGACGACAGGGGGTTGGCTGGTGAAGTCGGGGAAGCAGGGGAGGTGGGAGGGCTTGGGGTGGCACATTGCACTGGAAACAGAAATGAACAGGGAAGTGAATCGGGGTGGGTAGGGTTAGCAGGTGAGGCCCCGCTCCGGGTGGGCGGGAGGCAGGGCCGGAGGCAAGCGGAGAGGAGAGCTGAGCCTGGGGACCTGCTCAAGCTAAGGCAGAGCCGCCTCGTTCCAGGTGCCGTCGGGGAGAGCACGGGACCCCAGAGGAGACCTGGCTGATCCAGGCTCTGCTGAGAACCAGTGTCACTGCAGCTGTGGGCGAGGCCCGGCCTGTCTGGGCCGAAGGCTCCCCCGCCATCTGGACAACGGGGAGGTTTGCACACCTCTCCACTACTGTGTGGACAGAATGTGGGGTGGCACCTTATCTACGGTGATATCACTATGATAACAATGAATAGTATAGTAAAATCACACCAATCCAAATCATCAGGCCCCCATTTATGACTAGATCGAAGTGAAGTGATCACCATGTTAATCAATTCCAGTAAAACAGAGCCTTCTGAGAGGTGAGAGAGTGAGGTCCACTAAGTAGGCTCAGGGCCCCGCTGCTACTCAAGACCCCTCGCTCAAACAGGAAGGGCAGCCTTCCCCGGGCAAATCATTACAAGCCTTAAAGCGGTGACTTTGAGTTAGTGAGATTTTACTCTATTATCATTATTTTTCCACGTTGAGAACAATGAAACAGGAGCGGGACTGTTAGGGACCAGCTCTATGCAATCCCGGGCCCTTGGGCACCCTCCACCCAGCTATGAGGCAGGAGGGGACAGAGAAGCTGTCCTCACTTGGGCCCAGAGAACCAGACCTCAGCCAGGGTCACGCGGGCTCACTGCAGGAGCGGGGTCCTGGCGTTAAACTCCCTGCTCAACTCCCTCCCCACCTTGCCCTGGACCTCCTCGCCTTCCCTGCCCCTGCGTAACAGAAAGGGCCAGTGTGCTGCCCATCACATATGTACACACACCCACACATGTAGTGAAGACTCAGAGCTCTTTCACAAGCGGGAGGGTGTGTCTGCCCACGCACAACACAGACTTTGTGCATGGGACCCCGCAAAATCGTCTTCACTTATCGCACACAACTCAGATACGTGTGTGTCTGTGCACTTCCACATGGCCCAGCATACCTATAGCTTCACATACAAATCCATCACAAATGCTTCTGAAACACACACTCCTGTGCATGTCTGTATCACGATGGTCAGTCCTCTGGCAAGCTCAGCTTCTCAAACTGTCAAACCCCAAAGGCTAGGGCAGGGCCATCTCCAGGAAGCCGGAGAAGTTACGATGTGCGTGCAGTGGAGCTCTTACGATTTGCTCATAGGGGAGCTCCCTGGAGTCCAGTTACCCTTGCTCATGCGCGGCTCCAGCAGGTGTTGCCTGGCTGGGTTTCTGGCCCACGGGAGAATTAAAACAAGAAACTTCTGAGAGCGAGAGGAATTGAGAGGCCCATTGATATCCATAAGAAGGTACAACTGAAGAGAGAAAATCTTTTGCGAAAGTAGACATAATCATTTTAAATGTGTAACAGTTTGGGAGCATTTAACTCGCCATGAATGGATCTGAACCAATTATCGCCCCTAACGGCATCCCTTCGGCAGAGGTATGCAAAATAAGGATACTTATAATGATGCTAAAGGAGCCAGAGCAAGCAAGATTAATTATGTTGAACATGACCTATTTAAGAAGGCAGAGAACTCCTAAGTATATATTACTAGAAATACATCCATTGAAATCATTAAAATTCATATATGTGTGAGGTATGCACTGGACAGATGTGATGTTATAATTGTGTGTTCACAAGTACTACCACATCTGCACACACGAGTAACCAGTCGCACACACTCACATTCACGGGACTGCGCTCTCCCTCGGACTGCACACACAGGTAGGGGCTCGCGAATACTGCAATGCATGCACGCTGCACAACACACACACAGATCCCTTACCACCCCACACTGCGAAGAGAGCCGGTCACGCGTGAACACGTGCATTCATGAACTCCACCTCCACCCTGGTACTGTGCCCCCATACACACATATCCATGCTCCAACAGCTTACCAAACACCACCTGTACTCACCAATAATGGATCTCCACACAAGACCCATAGGCATTTTGCACACACTCACCACCCCGCCCGTATTTGTACTCAAACACTCCTTCCCCCATGCACCATACACTTGAATATACACAAATACATGTGCATCTACAAACACCGACACAGACACTGCACATGACCTCAGGCCACACATACAAACTGAACGCTGCCACATCTTCCCAGGTACCACGTAACTGAGCCTGCTCACACCGCGTGTTCCTGCCAAATGCCGCAACGCTCGTCACCGACCACACCATCCGTGCCACACCCGCACTCGGGTGCTAACTCTGCATCCTGTGTCTGCTGCATTGCCCTCGAGACCCGCACCCAGCACCCCGTGTGCACAAGCCGTAGCATGGACCCACACCCACACTGTGCGCCCAGATCGGTCCTCGCTGTGTCTGGCAGATCTGCAGCTCTGGGGTCCTGGGCCACAGACCAGGGCGGTGGGGACAGTGGGCTAAGTCTGAGGGCTGGCCCTGCCACAGCCATTTTTTAAATAGTTGGAGTTGCAAAAGTCAGGTGACTGTGTGCTTTCAGCACACAGATGCCCAAACGGAAGCCGGTGTGCAGGGAAGGGGAGTCTGATAGGCCAGGTGCTTTCGTGGAACTCTGGGCTGGGGAACTGCAGTGGAGGGAGCCAGGGGCTGGGGCAGGGAAGAGGGAAGTATTGCAACACTGTTGTAATGCTCTGACCCTTGAAACAGGAAGTTTCCTTATGCTCAGAGCCTGTGGAATTTGATCTTTGGAGGGTTGAAGTTTGTCTTACAGCTAAACCACAGGGATGTTTGACAGAGACCTCCTTACCGCGGAACTGGCTCTGCTGCCTTTGCCTGCAGGACGGGCTCCCTGAGGCCCCTCCTTCTCTTGCCCCCAAGCCCCGCCACTGATAGCCTCCTCCTGCTGTATTTCCAGGGACTTCTCCTGGCCACCAGCTAATGATGTCCACTATAACCTACGTACCAGCAGGTTCTCCCCTGAGGCTTCCTTAAATCCCCTTCATTGTAGCCTGAAACCCTCTGGTTTCTGAAAAGACCCACATTTAAAATAGCTGAAAAAAGCACGAAGGGCCCCGTTTCCACATCCGCTACCGCTGCTGCACCTGTGCCACCACCGTCACCCAGCACCACTGCTCCCCCAGCTGGCCGGCCTCTGTCGGCATATGCGGAGTGCCTGGCACTGTGCTGGGTGCTTAGCACACACTGTGCCCATTCCTCACACGACCAGACAGGTATTTTGATTTGAATTTTACAGATGAGGAGCTGGAGCCCTTGAGAGCCAGAACTCGAACCCTCTTAATCACCAACATGAAATGCCATCACCTCCACTGAGCTCCTGGCCACCATCCTTACCTGCTTGTGGCCCGACTCTCAGCCAGGCTGCTGTCACTGTGGCCAGCACCCTGTCTCTGCTTCCTTGACCAGTCATCCAACCTGGCATCCTTCCAGGGCACCCCTCTTGGCTGGTGTTCAAAGCCTTCCCTCTCCCTTGCCCTCTCCCTCTCCATCCTAAACACCTTGTCTTGATGGAGAGAAAATATTTCATCTCCCAATCTTCATGACTTAACCACTGTGTTTCCTCTGCCTTTCATGCTCCCATTCACACAGAATCTCTTTAATTCTCCCCATCTTCCTCCATTTCATCCTTGCCAATTACACTCTGATTCACTCCAGGTGATGACTCAGGCTGCGCAGAAGTCAGTCCTGTTGACTTTAACCTCATGGTGTCCATTTGGTTCCTATTGCCCTTTGTACCCGTGTGAAGTCAGTTCCTCAGACCATCATTTCTTAGCAGAAAACTGGCTTGGGGTCAGTAGCCAAAGGGGTGATCATATCACTCTCAGCTCCTGGTTACCTGTACCATCATCTCTTATTCTTCCTCTCCGCATGCAGCAAGAATGGGAAGTGAGAGGATACCATGGAATACCTGGCCCTCACACCAATCAAGTCAGTTATCACCTTTCTCTGTGCCTTTTCCAACCTGCCCAGGAAAAACGGCTCCCTGTGCTCCCCTCGTGGCCTCAGCCGTTCCTCCATACAGGGCCCAGGAGGGTCATCACGGCTCTGGGATCCTGCACAGCAGCAACTCTGGGCCCTGTGCACCCCGAGCCCAGCACAGTGCCTGGTGCCCAGCAGACACTCATCCGGACCTCGAGGAACAGCTCCCTTGCCCTGCTCCTCTCTACCTCTGACCCTCAGCGGCGCCATGCCTCCTCCCCACACGCGGTCAGCCGTCCTCCCTGGCGGAGCAAGGTCCAGCCCCTCTCACCGGACAGCATGCGGCCCCTGCGGGAGGCCTCGGTCGCCAGGGCACAGGAGATCTCAATTCGCTTCTCCTGCTCCTGCAGCTGGCTCTCTGAGTCCTGGGGCGCGTCCACGAGGTCCCCCTCGCCGACAGGCACCACGTTCTGCATACTGAAGAGGCACAGACACACAGACATGGTGGGGGGGACAGGATGGTCCAATCAGCTTATGGGGGGAACCTGTGGACTGAGGTTGGTGGGGTGAGGGGAGGCAAAGGCATTGCAGACTCTGGTCCCCAGCAAGGCCGTCCCCAAGGGAGTGGGACCTGGTGAAACACAGGTTGGGACCCCTACCCACAATGTTTCAAAGTGAATTGGAAGGTTCGTGTGAACATTTAGGGCTGCCTCAAAGGGGAGAAGAGGTCAGCAGAGGGCAACCCATCCGCTTGTCTTGATCAGAGCGTGAGCTCGAGCTCAGCGGTCCTCCGGGCACCTACGGCAGCGTCATTGGCCTGGACACAGGGCTGGGGCCAGTTCGCTGCCCTGAGCCACCGCCTCCATTTGCTCCACTCTGGGGAGGCTCAGGGTCCCCGACGACATGGGCTAGAGTCGGTGGCACCTGTGCCCCAGGTGCCCTAGGTGCCAGGTGGGCAGAAGCAGTGGAGGTTCACCCAGGCTGGTTACCTGGACTTGGCAATGAGCGTCTTGATTCTCTCCACCTTCTTCTGCTTCTCCTTCAACTCCTCAGGGCTCAGGGGAGTGTCAGGCTCCAGGTCAATGTACCGCTCAGGGATGAGGACTTTGTCTGGGGTGGAGAGCTGTGGAGGGACCAAGGTCATTGCCTTCGTTCCTCCCAGGGCTTCTGCCCCCTCCGCCCTGGACTCTGCTCACCTCTTTACTGATGTCCACGTCGTAGTGCTGGGGCTCCAGCTCCATCTGGCGCAGTCGGGCAATCTCCTCCCGGGGCGTCTCGTAGGCCTGACCGCCGGGCTCCTCGGCCCGCAGGGCCGCCTCCAGGTTGGAGATGTCCACTTCGTGGATGCTGCGGTGACGGCGCACCTAGGGGACGTGGGCACCTCCGCTGCTACTGGTGCCTCCGGGGAGCTGTCCCCACCCGGCACACCCCATCTGGCTGCCGCCCCACCGCTCCCACTGCAGAGCCAGCCTTCCATACTGCCTGTCCAAAGCCTGCCCACCTGCAAGGTAAAATCCCGCCAATATCTCTCACCAGTACTTGTCACCTACCGTCCTGCTGTGTCCTTTGCTCACTTCCTGTGACATATTATTTTGGGCAGTTGATTCAGTGCGTCTTTCATTAATCCCTAATCATTTCATTTCTTTATAAGATTTTATTTATCCATTTTTAGAGAGAGGAGAAGGGAAGGAGAAAGAGGGAGAGAAACATCCGTGTGTGGTTGCCTCTCGCATGCCCCTACCAGGGTCCTGGCAACCCAAGCATGTGCCCTGACTGAGAATCAAACCAGCGATGTTTCGGTTCGCAGGCCTGCGCTCAATCCACTGAGCTACACCAGCCAGGGCCTAATCATTTCATATTACAGAAGTTCCAACCCACTAACTAGAATGTAAACTGTTTGAGGTCAGGACTTATCAGTCATAATTTTTTAATATTTTAGATATTTAATAAAAAGAAAAGCTAGCCTGGCTGGTGTAGCTCAGTGGATTGAGCATGGGCCTGTGAAGCAAAGGGTCACCGGTTCGATTCCCCGTCAGGGCACATGCCTGGGTTGCAGGCCAGGTCCCCAGTAGGGGGCAACACGAGAGGCAACCACACATTAATGTTTCTCTCCTTCTTTTTCTCTCTCCCTTCTCTTCTCTCCAAAGATAAATAAATAAAATCTTAAATAATAATAATAAAAATAAATAGAAGGGTATAATATGCATTTTTAAAAAAAGAAAGTAAAGTTAGGCAGATGCCTTGGGCTCCCCCCTACCTCTGCACTTACTGGCTGTGTGGCCTAGGACCCCCCTAATTTCCTGTGACTTTGTTTCCCCATGTCGGAAACAGGGGTAACAACCCTAAGGCAGCACTGTTGGAAGGACGAAATGAGACAACATGACAAGGGTTTGTGAATTGCGCTGTGCCAGGCACTGCTGGGCCACCACGGCGATCTTCAGGGTACTCAGCCTGGTGCCAAGCACACAGAAAGTGCTCTAGAGACGTTTATAAGTGACGGCCACTTCCGGGGGCTGGGTTTTGTACTGTCCTCTGTTAACTGAGCTTTATATAATGTTTAACCAAAACAATCAAGGCATTCCTTTTTGTGAATTATTTTTCTTTAAACACAAAAAAGGAAATACTTGTTGCAGGATCTTTTCTTCCCAGTGGGCAGAAGCCTCCCCCATTCTCCTAGGTGCCCAGCTTGGCCCTCCCCTGTCCCCTCCTCTTCTAAACCCCAGGCCACGGCTGACTGTTCCAGCCCAGGCTGGCCACACCCTGGGAGGGGCAGTGTTGGCAGATGTCAGGCCTCTGGGTGCCTGGGAGGACTCACTACTTTGTAGGCGGGCCGGGGGCTGGGGTCGGGGGCCGGGCTGGCAGGGAGCTGCAGGCTTCTCCGCTTCTCCTTCATGGAGCCACTCTGGTGCCGCCGCATGCGGTCAATCTGCTCCTCCACGCTCATCTTGACCTTGCCCTCGCCAGGGAACACAGCGCTCTTGGGACGCTCCTGCTGCAGCAGGGGATGGGGCTCTGACAGGTGTCGTACCCTCTACCTAGCTTTTCCATGTGCCCTAATGCCTTGACATTTTTCTTCTCTGGGAAGCTTGTCTGTAGTAAATTAAACAGTAGTCCCCAAAAGGTCTGCCCAAGTCCTGACCCCCAGTACCTGTGACTGTAACTTTATTAAGAAATAGGGTCTTTGCAGGTGTAATTAAGTAAAGGATCTCAAGATGAGGTCATCCTGAATCAGGGTGGACCCTGAAACCAGTAATGGGCGTCCTTATGGGGGACAAGGAGACGCATGGAACAGGTGCGGTGGAGGTGGAGGCGGAGACTGGGGTGACGTGCCCGCGGTCAGGGGACACGAAGGCCAGGCAGCAGTAACCGAGCTGGGAGAGGGGCGCGCAGCAGGTTCTCCCTCACAGCCTCCCAAGGGGCCAGCCCTGCCGGCACCTTGTCTGTGGGCCTCTGGCCTCCACGACCGTGAGAAAATAAAAACTTCTGTTGCTTTAAGCTCCCAGGTTTGTGGTGTTCTGTCCACTTCCTAGCAGCGCCAGGGCACTAGCACACTGCCCTCTGACCACTGGTTTTTGCTATGTTTGTATTTCACCACTGGCACAACAACATAACTTTGTTAAATATTTTTTATCATTGTGCACATATTCCTTGTCCTTTGACACGTCTCCTTGAAGAAGCCCTCCTCCCGCTAGTTCTGCCTTCTGCCTCCAGCCTGGGTTTCTCCAACAGTGGTAACAGGTGGGTGGACCCACAGAGGCCCCTGGGCTGCCGGCCTGGCCCGCCGGCCTGGCCAAGGCCCACCCGAGCTCCCAGAGCCTGCAGGTGTGTACTCACCTGGGCAGAGAGACCATTGGTGAGCCTATTAGCATTCCTCCTCACCACCGTGGACGGGGTCACGTCTTCATCAGTAGGTGACTTCGTCCGTGGGGGCACAATGCCAACTGCAGGGAGACAGAGCAGCCAGTGGCCTCGTGGAGAGAGGAGGGCGGAGAGACAGGGGCGCCTGCTTCTCAGAGAGGCTCAGCCTCACCCCCGTGGTGGCGAAAGGCCTGGGCAGGCAGGTAAGCACTCTCTTTGGGAATGAGTGAGCACCTTCCTGGGCTCCCCTCTGACCCTCAGCCGTACTTCCAGGGGAAGGTGGGTCAGGAAGTACCTTTGTTGAGCGCTGCCTGCTTCTCTACCTCCACCTCCTGCCTGGTGGGCATAAGGCTGATGTCTCTGGAGGCGTCCAGAGATGATGTCTGGCGGGGCTCTTTTTTGCTTGGCTCATAGCTTGCCTTGGGCTGGGAAGAAAGAATGAGGAGATGCTGAATGCTAGAGTGACTGCAGGGATCGGGGCCCAGTGACAATTCTTTGTTTAGCAATGGCTGGCACACAAACCCTAGAAAACAAGGGGGACAGGGATACTCTATGTGTGCCAGCTATGCAGGGGGCAGGGAGGCATTAGGCTGGCCAATGCAAGGTCCTCTTGGGGACTTCCAGGTGGCCCCTCAATCTGATGGGTCCCCTTAGCAAGCACCAAGAAGCACGGACTTTCTGTGAGCCAGAAAGGAGGGGGCAACAAGGCCAAGGATCTCTGGGGGCTCTGTCAGCATCCTAACTAAGACTTGAGCAAAAGGACCAGGCAAACTCTGGCGCCAGTATTCTGGGGGCAGGAAAGGGGCACTTAGCTTGTGGCTCACAGAATCATGAGACTACAAAGGACCTTGCATCCCCACCCCCGCCCCTCCATTGTGCAGTCGAAGAATCTAGGTCTCGGTGAGGAGCACAGAGAAAGAAGCCCAGGCCAGAGGTCGGAAACCTCCACTCTAGCCCCGCTAGAGAGTACTGGCAAGTCCTACCACCTTCCTTCATCCAGAAAACAGAGGTGCTGCGACCTGCTCTGCCCACCGTGCTGGGCAGACCCTCAGTGTCACACACACGCCAGCAGCTGTGGCGAGGACATGAGTTTACCAGCTTTAGGCACAGGACTCTGGCCTCTTCCAAACCTAACTGCACACCTCTCCTGGATCTTCGCTAGGGATCCAGGCGAGAGAAGGGGCCAGACAGGGGAGAGAGGGGCCTGTATCGTTACACTCCAGGGGCTGGTAAGACTCAGAGAGGTCAGACAAGGCAGAGACAGAGAGAGTGTGGGAGGACTGGGGCCTGGGGTGGATAAGAGCAGGAAATTTGAATGGCACCAGTATGTATGTGTGTGTGTGTGTGTGTGTGTTTGCGGGGTGGGGGTGGTCCCTTGATTCCCATCGGCTGGTCATGCTGGTAAGGTGGTCATATCACCACCTGGAGCCAAGCCTCCCCCTGCCCCCGCAGCCTGGGCATGGGGTAGGGCAGCGACTCATTTCCCCATTGTCCACAGAAAGCAAAAGAGGGAAAGAAGGCCCGTGTCAGTGTCTCAGCCGTCCTTTCCTTAGTCCCAAGTCCAACTAGACAGAGGGCCCAGCAGAAATTTAGGGGTAGGAAAATTAGTAGTAGAATGCGGAAATGATTCAGCATCCTGCCTTGCCCCCTCGCCTGGCCTTCGGTCCCATTCCCTCCACCCTACCCTCCAGGACCCAAGGGTGCCGGGTACCTGACCCCTGGCTGTCTCGCCACCGCAGTGCCAGGAAGGGGAGTTGGGACATGGCCAGAAGTGGCTCTCGTTAGGGAGCGGAGGTGCGGTGGGCGGAGACTCCAGGGGGATGTAGGCTTTGGGGAGGGGGGGCCGCGGTGGGCCGGGCTCCTGAGGCAGAAAGAAGCCAGAGCGTTAGAAGGAGCAAGAGCAGCCACTGTGATAGCAGGAGAAAAGAGCGTTAGCAGAGGCAGACAACGTTGCAGAGACCCGGGGGGCCCTGGGCCACCAAACTCCCACCTGTGGCCTGAATGGAGCTGGAGCTGCAGAGCTAACTCTCTGCCTGGCCTCCCAGGCTCTCCTCCACGGAGTACCCACCTGGATACCCTCCCATTGCTCCCCAGTTCTTCTCCAAAGTTCTCTCCTCATTGCTTCACCATTACCCTGGACACCTTCCCACCCCTGTACCTGGGCTTCCACTATCTCCTGCAATGGCTTGTTCTTCTACCTGTCCCAACGTTCCAGGGCCCAGTTCAAGTTCCACCTTCTCTTTGGAAGATCAGAGCATTTGCAGTCTGAGCCACATGGCTTGGCATTGAAACACGCATCGCCACATTCCCAAGGCTGTTCACTGTATTCAGTCCCGAGCCCCACTGGACCTGGGCTCCCTGAGTGGAGGCCTTGGGATGTGTGAGTGTCTTTCTAGAGGGTCCTGCCCCCCTCTCCCACACAGGGCCTCAGTGAACACTTGCTGATTGACTGACTAGCAGACTGCTCCTTACGCCAGCCCACGACCCTCGCACTCCTTGGAGCAATCCTGGATTTAAATTCCTATGAAGTGTCTGGTGTCCTTGCTACCTATTGAGGTGCTCTGGGACAGACATCCCTGACAAGAAGCTAGAGATGGCAGATGAAGATGAGAGCAGGTAAAGGAGAAATCTGGAGGGAAGGTCACACACTGGAGGTGAATGGCTACCCTAGACAGAGCGCCACAGCACTAGCCCTGGAGGCCCCTGGGGAGGAGGTGGGCACAGAATTTGTGTAGGTTCAGGCAGACAAGAACCTGGCCCTCCCTCCCCTGACTATCTTCTACTCCATTTTCTCAGCTTACCTCATTGGACCCAGACTTGGTGGGGGACCCTTGAGAGCCAGACACCAGTGAAAAGGGGCTCAGGGGGCTGGTGAGGCTGGCAGAGCTGAGAGGGCTGGCAGGGCTGTTGGAGCTGTAGGTGGCTGAGGGGCCGAGTCCTCCTTGGAGAAAACAAGAGGTAAAAGATGAGGGATAGGGTAGGAGGGCGGCTTGGAGCATGGATGGGTTAGGTAGGTGAAGGAGGCAGGGAAGGACCCAAGGACCTGGGAGGGAGGACTTAGTGTTTCAGGGCCACCCAGGCCTGCCAAAGTGGCTTCCTATAAGGGCTGGCTAACAGGCTAGGGAAGTGCACTGCACAGGGGAAGATGATGGAAGAATACTGTCACCCCCAAGATGTCAAAGGAAGCCAGCCCCATTCCCAAGGCTGAAGGAAGACCCCGAGGAAGAGGTCTCAGACCACCAGGGTCTGTGGGCTTAGCGGCTGGAGAGGCCGAGGTACTCTTTGACCTTTTCTGGGGGGGGATCTAATGTATCAGAGCCAACAGCATCTCTGAGTGGTACACGTGGTCTATTCCAGGACGAGGGGTAAGGGAGTCCCACCCACCGTCCCAGGGCCTGGGGGAAGGGAGATTCTGGAGCCCTGACGGGGCCCTGGCTGGTTTTGAGCACCGCAGTGTTTCTGGTGGAGACAGAGGCCCGAGAGGCTGGTGGAGGGGTGCCCACCTCTGTGCTTGGCTGTGTCCGTGCCCCGAGACGGGTTGTTCTTCCTAAGCCCCTCCATCACGTCCTGGATCCTCCAGATCTCCTTCTGGATCTGCCGGTTGAGCACCTCATTCTGAAACAGCCACAGAGCAGGTCAGAGGAAGTGGCAGCCGAGGAGTGTCCCAGCCCTTTCCCTGCATCCCTTAAACCAGAGGCAGACAGGAGCCCTGCGCATGCAAGCACATGGAAATACACGCACACACCTCCAGCAAACATACACATGCACGCACATCCCTCCAGCAAACAATTACACACAGACAGCCTCCAGCACACACCCCTCCAGCACACGCCCCTCCAGCACACGCCCCTCCAGCACACGCCCCTCCAGCACACACCCCTCCAGCACACACCCCTTCCAGCACACACCCCTCCAGCACACACCCCTCCAGCACACACCCCTCCAGCACACAACTTCCAGCACACACACCTTCCAGCACACACACCTTCCAGCACACACCCCTCAAGCACACACACCCCTCAAGCACACACACATATCCTGAAGCACACACACACCCCTCCAGCACACACACACCCCTCCAGCACATTTCTCTTTTTCATGGGCAGCCTCCATAAAATGGAGCTGTGAATTAACAGAGGCAGGGACCCTGTCCTCACAGGAAAGAGCCCCTTTAGGTAGACCTGAGGACTCAGAACCAAAAGAGAGCAAGGACTTGCCCCTCAGAGTCCCCCCAGGGGAGGCCAGGGTGGTCTTGGAGTGAAGGCCCCTTTAGATGAACGTTTTATGGTAGTGTATTTTCCAGGGGTAAGAGATTCCAGTTTCCTGTTTTTCTTCATAACCAGCTCTTCTGCAATATCCACACCCAACATAGGCCTAAATACTCATGAATTATATTCAATTACAGCACCCACTCTTCAGAAACTAATAGCCGCCACTTAGTTAGCTCCCCCGTCCCAGGCACTGTGGTAAGTGATCTGACTGAGCCATTTTGGCCACAAGTCTATGAGGAGGGGGCGGCAGCTGCCCCGACGTCAGAGATGAAGGGACTCGGGTCCAACCATCTGCTGTGAGGCCAGCATCGGAACCAGGGCCTTTTCGTTCCAAGAGCCGGTGCTCCCGATCACAACACTACCCTGCCTCCTGAGAGCTGCCTGCAGACCACGGCAATGTCCAGGCCCTCCGGACCAGGAGGGTCTCCACCCTCCTCCCAACCAGCGGCAAGGCTGGTATGGAAAGTGTTGTTACCAGGAGAAAAACGGGAGGAAACCCGGGGAAACCAGGGTTCCAACTGCACCAGAGATACAGGGCTTGCAACGCCAGCCAGAGAGGAGGCCTGGGGTGTGTGTTCTGGATAGAGAAAAGACAGAGGGAGGCAAAGAACAAGATGCTCCAAGGTCGGTGTGTCCAGCCTGCTGCCTCCAGACAGTGTTTCAAACCAGTCCCAGAAGGAAAAGCCTCTTCCTATCTTAAAATACCCGAGTGCGTTGCTTCCATGCTGACTACTCTTCTGATGTCATGAGAGATTCATATTATCTTGTATTTATATGTCTGTTAAATTCTTCCAGTCGTGAAACTCCTGATGTCTAACTGAACTTCCGATGCTTCTACTCGACGCTATCTCCTGTGATTTCTTGGAAATGAAGAGCCCACATTATTTTCATCCTGAAATTTAGCAACTGCTTTAAGTGGCCCCGAATCTTGTCTTTTGTCTTAGAACCAACTCCTCCTCTTAAATCTGAAATCTCTAAAGCAAGAAAGGAAGCCAGCCTGGCCTCTTTTGGCCAAAAGCACAGGAAAGACCCACAGCACACGCCAACCCCCACCTGCCCAGGGCCCGCTTCACCTGGACGTCCAAATTGAGCTGCTCCCAGAGGTCATCATGCAGGGCGGAGACCTCCGACTCCAGGCTCTCGTACTCCACGGTGCTGTTGGCCAGGGCCTACGAGGAGGAGGGTCTGCTGAGACAGCGGCCGTTGCCCAGCATTTCTCCTCATCCGGCTCTTGGGCCTGGGGCCGCGCGCCTGCCATCTGGCAGGTCTGGGAGAGGACCCAGAGTGTGCAGGGCTGAAGTATTCTAATGACAGCCAAACACCAGCCTCACAGAAGGTGCCCCAGCCCACCCTGCTGCAAACCGGAATACAGAGGACAGGGCATTCCCTCCAGATATGTGGGTAGGCCGGCATGGGAAACATCACTCCCTCATACTCCTGTCCTCTGCGATTGGGCAGTTGAAAGTGGAGGACAAGAGGGAAGGAGATGGAAGGAGGGGCTTGCTCTCCTTTCTGGGCCATGCTTTCCTGGGGCTTGGGCTGCTGTCCCTAGAGCTATTATCCAGGCCATCAGTACTGGAGGGTCTCCCTGGGCCCACTAGGGCATGACCAGAACAGCAGCATTGCTGCCAGCATCCTGGGTCTCCAGGAGAGAAGGCAGAGGTGGGCAGCAAAGGTATTACAGTAGCCGAGGAAGTAAGTGGCCCTGATTCCACGCCATCCTGAACACGTCTTGGTGCAGTTACAGTTGGTGGGAAATTTGCCAGTGTTCACGGAGGCCCTGGAGCAAGCCGGCTGGTGTGCCGGCTGTCTCTTTGCCAGGCAGTGTTAAAGTCTGTTTTCTGTGTCCCTCCTGGAGGAGCACCCTGCTCTGGCCCGCCGAGAATTGGGTCAGGGGAGCACCGCCTGGGAGGGAGCGCTCTCCTGATGCAGACCCAGTGCTCGAGTTACCGTTGTGGCCTGAGACAGCTCCACCCGGATATGGATGAGCTGGTTCTGCAGCGACTCCTTCTTGTGCAGCAGCTTCTCTGGGTAGACGGGCTGGCTTCCAAACATCTCCAGCTCCTGGTGGGTCCCCATCAAGGCACTTTCCAGGCTTTCCTGAAGAAAGGCAGGGCAACGGCTATGAGCAGCCCTGAGACCTCCTCTGTGGGACTCTTAGCAACACTGGCCGGAGCCCTTGAGTTTCAACCAGGCAGAGTAGTGGAGGTTACCCTCACCCTGCCTGAGCTTCCCCAGGAGAGCTTCAGCACGTCTGACTAAGCACAGGACACAAGTGCAAAGAAGGCAAACTCTTGTCAGTTTAGTCAGGGTGCAGACAGCAGTCCACACCTCCTCCATGCCAGACTCCCAGGAACCCCCACTCAAGGCCGCCCCTTGGCTCTCACCTTCTCAGCACGGAGCTGCTGCACCAGCCGGTCCTGCTCCCTCACCACCTTGTTCTGCTCACACAATTTGCCCAGCAACTTCTGGGGTCCCGAGGGAGTGGGGGACAGGAAGGGAGAGAGAAGGGGGTGAAGGACGCAGTTTGATGGGGACTTGAGACTTGGGTTGGCAGGGCCCGGCCTCTGGATACCGCCTCCTTTCCCCTGCTGAGAAACCCTAGCCCTTCACCTTGACTTTGCAAACTCCTGGGAACAGGAAGATGGTCTACCTTGGGAGACTCCCAAGTACCCACGGGGAGGGGAGGGGTGTTTATTTTCTAAGGAAGTGAGTCAGCTTGAGAGAAGAGAGGGCTGAAAGCCAGACATTAAGCTCCTGCATTCGGGTCCTCCTAGGGCTTCCAATTCATGAGGGTTGGGGAGACAATGCGGCCTGGCCTTCCAGGCCTCCTAGGTGGGTATGGACTCAAGGGGTAGGCGGGGTGCGGTGTTTGGACCACAGTCTCAGAAAACCGGCGAGCAATGGAAACTGGTTCCACAGTCCCACATGACCCGCTCTCCCCTCCTCTACCCAGTGTCTCGGGATGGCTGTCTTAGGATGGCTGACGCTGCGGTCCCTTGGAGGTCTGGCTCTCGCCTGGATGGAACCTCTCCCGGGCCTGCTGGGCAGATCTGCTGCCCAGGCAAGCCCAGTGGTGATGGGGGTGGGGAGGGCTGGTCAGGCCAAACTTCTCTTCGGGAAAGACCTGTGCTTCCCTATGTGCACACCTTTACCCATGCTGTCCTTCAAAGGCCCCGTGGCTCCTCTCCACTGAACCAGATCTTGGCCTCCGGGCCTTTAGTTCAAGGCCAGCTCACATGCTACCTGTTTTGTCTCTGAGCCACCAGCCCTCAAGGTCTCACTATCACTCCTGCGGGACCTACTGTCAGCTGTTCCGTCTAGGAATCATATGCTGCCACCTAGCGTCTCCCACTACCCTGAAGCACCCGGAGGGCAGGGGCATGGCCATGTTCTTCTTTCCAGTTACCTAGGGACTACCGCTGACCTCCCGACAAAGTCTGCATTCCTACAATAAGCAGATCCCACTGCCGGAGACAAGGGTCCTAGAGCTCAGTGGGGAGCACACAGCCAGCGCAGGAGGCAGGGTGAGTGGGACGAGGGAGGCAAGTGGGTGAGGAGGAACAGGCAGAATGTCGCCTTTGCAGTGAGAAAGGACAGGGATCGAATGTATGAGGAGCCAGAGGAGGAGAGGCGCAGATGGAGGAGAGGCCCCATGGAGGAGCCCGAGGACGCGGACAACAGCGGGAGGGGCTGGAGTGCACAGAGGGAGCAGGAGAGCTGCTCTTACATCTGTATCTTGCTCGTTTAACTTGTAGGTGTGGAGGCTGTCCCGGAACACTTCTGGGTACGGAGGGACCTGCAGGAACAGGAGGCCGGTTACTGCAGCAGGGAACGGAAGGGCACATGCAGGCGGGAAAGTGACAACCTTTGCTCCTTTTTTGCCAGAGACTGCAGTGCACCACTTCTGGTAGCTTCCATCTGGGGCCCTGAGCTGAGCTAATTCTCTGTGCCCTGGCTGAGCAGCCTGGGTGGCCCAGTCTCAGCTCCATCCCAATTGTCCTAGGCTGACTGTGGCGACAGAGACGCTGCTCAGCTCCCGCTGTGTAGGTCCCCTTCCCTGAGCTCTAGGATCTCCAGCTGAGAGAGATTCCAAGGGTGTAGAGCTCCTGACGGCCTGTTGGCAATGACCGTGAGAACAACGGTAAGCCTTCAGCTGTTTTTGAGAACAAGTCATGGGAGAATGGAATGAGCATTGGAAATATTTGAGAACTATTGACCTAGTGGATCGAACACCAGTCACAGGGCTTGTGCTTAAACCAGGATTGGTACAAATTCAGAAGTGGCTCTGGGTCCAGTACATGCTCCCTGCCCTTGACGACACGTCCAGTAGCCACAGAACATTCTTCATACCTTTGGCATTGAATGGTTCCATATCACACCCCCATGCCCTTAACCCCAGTAATGTCTGTGGAGACGATACCAAATCAAAAGCGGAAGGCCTAGGCAATTAAAAAGCAGATTTGTGATCCCTGGCAGGCATGAGATGTGGATGCTGGTTATTTTGATGGTTTGGGAAATGGGCCTTGGGTTTATCCATGAACACGAAGAATGGAGAAAACACGGTGGAATTAAAGGAGGGAGACCAGGCTGAGCCTGAGAGATGAGGCCTGGCAGATGAGTGGGCTGGGCAGAGCAAGCCCCACCCCAGACGGGCGGACCCGACCATGCACAAGCAGCGGGGGTGGTGCCGACAGGGGCCATGCTGCCAGGCAGAGGCCTTACTTGCAGGAAGAGCTGGGCCCTGGGGGAGGAGCTCTCCACCATGCGGTTCACCATACTGATGAGAGTCTCGCTCTCACACATCTGCAGCAGAGGAAGGAACGGGTGATTTCAACTCAGGTGCACAGGTATCTTCCCCACACCCCCTGTGCTTGTTTCCAGGAAACGGAAAAGGGCAACTCCTCTTGGGGACGGCAGCAACCTCTCCTTGGCCTTCCCCATCGCTCTCCCTCTGTGAACTGCATCTCAGGACCAGCACTGAAGCTGCCTTTGAGGAGAGGCCACAGAAGGAAGCTGGGGGGCCATTGTGGCCTAGCTCACAGTTCGGAAGAGGCCCCACCCCGAGGACACTTCCCTAGGGTGCCTGAGTATTGTGGGTCTCATCCGCATGAGCCAAGGTCGCCATCTCCTCGCCCCAGCTCATTTCTCACCCTGCTTTGGTCAAAGACCACACAGGCAGTCGCAAAGGCCAGTCTCCCAAAATCTGAACTAAATGAAACAACAGAAAAAGAACAGCTGGGACCTGCTCTTTGGATGGGCCTTCCCAAACATACAGGCACAAGTCTCTCGCCCCAACCCTGCCCACCTCTTCACTCTAGAGTAGAAAGGATTGCTAAACACGGTTTCCAGAGCTGGGCTGGTAGCATCCATGCCGATCTTGGATGACGCTAGGGAGCAAATAAGGAGGCCAAAACAAGCAAGCCATGTTAAAGGGACACCAGATATTGGAACACTGCTCTCCCAACAGGTTATCTTATGTTTCAAGGACCATTAGGAACATGGAGGGGAAAGACTGTTTGCCAAATGAAAAAGACAGAGAAAGAAAGAAAGGTGAGGGAGGGAAGGAGGGAGGGAGGGAGGGAAACGGGGGTGGGGGACAAGCCAACCAAATCAACCAGAAGTGCCATCATTTCCCCCCACTGGTTCCAATGTGACGGCACCCAAAAGTGAACATATTAGGGAGTATCCTTGGCTATGTCCCTTTAACTCAGTTCCTCTGCAGGAACAGGCAGCAGCAGGGGTAGTGCAAGGAAAGCTTTTTGGGGAGGAGAAGCGAGTAAGGGAAGGGACGGGGCCACTTTAGGGCTCACAGACCTTCTGAGTTCACAGTTCAGGAGGCCCCACGTTTTTTTGCCCTTGTCTTTCCAATCTGCACTGGACCCACATGCATTTCCCTGTCCCGTTCAGACGGCAATCCAAATGCGGCCTTGCTTCCTTTCCGCGTGCTGTGGATGGTGAGGGGCGCCCGTCCACTCCTGTTTGCAGGGTCTACAGCATTTTAAAAGGCTTTCTGTCCTAGGATCTGATTTTTCTACCTCTTTAGCCTCGTTGGAAATTTTTCTATGGTGTATAATGTCACTTAGGAGTCTTTCAAAAGAGCAGTTATGATATGAGGCTGAGTCTTTGTGAAATAGTTAGAAGTCAACATCAACCGCATTTTCTGTAAGGATCGAAACTCAAATTGATTCCCCCCATCTTCTTGGTGCCTGTGTGTGAGACTGTGTTTACTGTGTACGGGGGTGCACACGTGTGTATGCTTCCGTCTGCCGCCTGGGTGTCACACCTGTGTCCTGTGTGCGACGTGTGGGTGTGTGTGTGGGGGGGTGTATGTATGGAAAGGCTTGGAGAGGGCAGGGGAGGCCCAGGCTCCTCCCGGACACCCCCGGTCTCACGCTTTCCCCCACCAGCGGGTCTAACGTGATAAAGGAGAGAGCAGCCCCTTCCCCCTGTTCTCTTCTGGGCCTGCTCCCACCCCTGACGTGGCTTTGGGGATCCTCAGCTGATGTGGGTCCTGTCTCTAGAAGAATTCCCATGTACCGTCTCCTGTCTCTCCAAAGTGTTAGAGAGATCTTGTGAGAAAGCACCTGGCCTAGTGCCTTACACATAGTAAGGGTGCTCAGTTAGTATTTTAAATTGAGTTCTAGAAGAAAAAGAACAAGAGAACAACCATAGCAGCAGTCGCCACTCACTGCCAATGCCTGACAAAGTGCTCTCATTCTTATTGGAGCCCCCAACACGTCTGTGAGGCAGAGAGGGCAGGTTCCGCGATGTCCATTTTCTAATTGAGAAAACGAAGGCCCAGAGAGGCTAAGTGATATTTTCAAGATTAAAACCAAGTTCCTTGTAAATGGCAGAGCTGGAACTAAAGTGCCGTGTCTGACTCTGTGTTCTGGACTCTTATCATATAAAACTGCCTTTTAAGAATATCTAAAATATCTGATTATCTAGGAGGAGATCCTCTGAGAGGTTATTTCTGAAACTCCCAGCCTAAGGGCCCCACCGCTCTGGGGGGACAGAAGCCCAAGGAAAAGTCACTGCGTTCTGAATTGAATAACTGGCCTGTCTACAGCCACACTACCCTGAACACACCCGGTCTCGGCTGAATAACTGGCCAGCCGGGCACTGCGGGTGGGCCACAGCGGGGCAAGCCTGCCCAGGGGCTGGGGGCACAGAGCCCTGCTCCTCACCACTCCCCGGCACAGCAGAGTTTGGGGGGTGGTGAGTGGGGCCGATGCGTCCAGGCCTGCTTGGGACTGGCATCCTGGACTGGACGCCCACATGGACTGGACAGCACAGGCTGCTTTCTGGAATGAAACTGCAGTACCCTGAGGGCTGGGCGCCTTCTCTGTTGATTAAAATATAGATATCAGTGCTTCCAGTGCCCAAGGTCATCCTGAGGATGAATGCACAAAGACAAGGAGGCCCAGTGAGATGCTGGTCACGTGGCCTGTGACTAGTACCACCAACGAACACAGCCAACTCCTCTGATTTAACATTTATGGTGCTTTCTACAAGTTCGAGAGCACAAAATCATCCTGGTGAGGCTGGACTCCAGCTTCTTCGTATATTAGATGTTTCCTCGGCTGTAAACTAGGTCAAAAGCTCAGAATCCTGTTCCAAGCTCTGCCATGCACTGGCTGTGTGCCCTTGGCATATTTCCTAACCTCTCTGTGCTTCTGTTTTACCAGTTATAAAATGGGGATAATCAAAGTACCCACCTCGCAGTGTTGTTATAAAGACTAAATGAGCTAGGCTCTGTAAAGTGCTTAGAATAGTATGGAGCAGGGAGGAGGCACCCCATTACGGTAGCTGCTGCCATCGTTATCATTATTGCTGTCACTATTATTTTCACCACCGCCCCGGCCCGACCGCCGCAACAGGGCAGTATGTGCGTGGCCAGGTCCTCCATGATTTGTAGCACAGGTCTGAACATAGGAGTATGTGCTCAGATAAGTCCCAGCATGTTGACCCCGGCCTGTCTGCAGTAGCCCCACGAGGCCTGGAAGCCAATGGGTAGAGCCCTGGAGCCGGGGGCCCAGGCAGCCGACTGCCTTCTGCCAGTGGGAACAATCACTGCCTCTTCAGGACGCTCCTCGGTGAAACTGGGTTGAAACGACTTCCTCAGTTCACCCACAGTGAATTCTCAGGAAAACATAAGCTGTGTATACAAAATAACTGCATGGAGGACCTAACAATATATGCATCAACAGTTTTTAAATCATCCTAGGACAGGTGTATAGTCCTCAATTTACAAACTGTGGAGTTTAACAAGAACCTGGAGTATGATAGGATAATCTCCCAGATTCGCGCTGAACGAAGTCCTAGCATTTCAGGTCCAAGCAAGGGGATCCCTCTCATCTCTGCTACTCTCTCCAGCAGAGATGCAAATTCCTGCTGCCTCCTGGGGGCATTTCCATTTAGGCCGAACAAACAAGAGGTAGCATTAATTATTCATGTGGTCATTTATATTCTCTTTTTTCCTAAGAAACTCCCAGCTGCCCTAAAGAGCTTTGAAGACAAGGGGTGTGAAGGCGCAAACCAAAATATAAGCCACTTTGTTGTGTCCTGGTTGTGCCAACAAAGGTTGTGGAACGGATGGCAGATGAGGAGGTGGGAAGGAGGTGGGAAGCGAGGAGACAGGGCAGGAGCAGGGGGTGGCGAGGGAGCACCAGCTCTGCCTACCTGTTGATCCAAATACTCTAGGTTTCTTTGCAACTGAAGATCTAAAAGTTCATCCTACCCGGAGCCCGAGGCCCAACAGCAACACAAACAAACAGGAACAGGACAAGAGAATACAATAAAAAGGAAGCAAAGCAGTTAAGAGTTAGCTGGGCAAGGAAGAGCACCTCTCCGCCCTGGAGGAGTTCTGGGGAAGGGTGGGTGGGGGCAAGGGGTTGGACCACCCAGAGTGGCCCCCACTCCATGGCTCCCTGGTCAGCCTGGCCCCCCCCCCCGCCCCAGTGAGCAAGGCACCACTGAAGCAACCTGGCCAGCACCTCCTGCAGGTGTTTCAAGTTTTCTGGGAAAATCTGTTGTTGCAGGATGGGGGCGATTACTGTGTGTCGAGGCTGGAGGTTGGGCACTGGCAGGGGAGAGTGAGAGAGGGGACAGAGGGACAGCCCGCCCGCTGGCCACGGCCTCCGGCGCCCGGCCTCTGGGAGCTGTGCAGGGAGAGGGGCCAGCACCAGGCCTTCGGCACGAGGACTCTGCCTGTGGGTTCCAGTGGGTCTCCCCAGCTCTGCAAGTGGGGCATCTGCCTCTAGTTCTCCAGGTGGAGACAAAAATTCTTAAGAGAACAAATTCCAGGAAGAAAAACAGTAGAGAGGGAGAGGAAAAGAGGAAATACAATATAGAAAATGTTTTCTTCCTCAGTCCTGCCACTGTCTCCTTCCCCAAAGTGGCACTGCAGGCAAGGACAAACTGGAAGCTTAGGGGGAAAAGCCAGAAGACCATGCTGTTGGGAGCTGCGGCCTGACTTTCTTCCCAGCCCGTAACCTGAGGCCCTGCCTAGGCCCCTGGCATGCTGCAGGGTTGTCTGAGGTCCAGAGGGTCAGGCTACACGCTTCAGCTCTTGCTCTTGCTTCTCTGCCCTGTGTCACAGAGATGGGGTAACTGGCGCCAAACTCTGTGGGGGTTTGAGTCCTGGCTGGGAGGAAGGAGGTATCCAGAGGCTACTAAAAACCAGTTGGGCCACGGATGGGGCCCAGAGGCCCTCCCTGGGAGCAGAGGTCCTGAGGGGTTGTGGCGGGGGAGAGAGGACGTACCATCTTATCGTGGACCGTGGGGGGTGGTGGGTAGTTGTAGGGGTACAGTCCTGCAGGGACTGGCCGCCTGTCTCCCAGGTAATCATACTGGAAGAGAAAGGGAATTGGAGAGGTGAGGGGGTCCGGCTGGGACACGGACTTCCCCACCAACAGAAGTTCAAGGTTAGGGATATTTGCATGCTGTGTCAGAGTAGATTCCAGACTGAAATGGACAGCATTTATCCAGTGCAATATCCTAGCAGTGATCTGTCCAGGTCCTCAAGATTTGAAAAGACAGAATCTTCTCTGCCCTCTTATACAGAATTAAGGTTCTTGGCATAACCTGGCGATGGGCACAGAAAGCAGTGTTCCTACATGGTGGGCAGAGCAAGGCCCCCAGGGGAGCTCTCCCGGGGACGGAACCACAGGACCAGCGGCTCCCTGGGCAGTGCTGCTGGCTCTGCCGACACACAGCCCAGTGTCCCCGCGTCCCAGATGCTTCCGCACCTCCACCTCTTCTCAGCGGATGGTCTCAAGCTTCTGCTGGACCTCAGGGGATGAGGAAGGAGAGGACCTCGGGATGAGGAAGGTGGAGACTCACCTTGGGAGAGCTGATGGATCGCCTCATCACGTAGGCAGTGGGGTCAGCATAGATGTCCTCACTGCGAGGTGGCAGCCGCTCAAAACGGGCACTGGGTGAGCGGACCGGGGAGTAAATGCGGGTGCGGCTGTAGGAGCCCTGGCTGGGCGAGCGGGGCACAGAGTGGGACCGCAAGGACAGGCGGCGCAGGGAGCCAGAGGCGGCATCCAGCTCATCGTAATAGACGGGCTGCCGGGAGGGGCTGGGGATCCAGACGGTGCCGTCCTGCCGTCCGTAACCGGCAGGCTCCTTCCACCCACATCCGTTGCGGAAGGAGTGGCGCTTGTCCTCCAGGGCCCAGGGTGGGCTGATGCGGTCGTAGGCAGGCATGGAGCAGATGCTGTCTGGCCGCACCCCTGGTGGGTAGTACTGGTAATCATCGGGGTACTGGGCGGAGTAGGGGCCATAATACTCAGGGGCCCTGCGGGACATGGGGTAGAACCTAGAGGGACTGAGAGAGACGACAGTGTAAGGAATTAGACAGAGTGGGCACGTCCCTACCCACTGCGGGGCCCCAGCCCCACCTCGGAGTCCTCTAGCCTGGAGTGGCCCTGTGAGCACACAGAGAACCAGGTTTGTTTCCAGAAGTTCATGGAGGACCCATCCTCAGAGCTCCTCCCTCAACCGGCTCCCTGAGGCCCAGAAGTCCACCAGTCAGAGCCTCCACCTTTACCTCTTTAAAGTGAAACACCCCTAGGGAGAAACTAAGCCTCATTAGCCATCTCTCTCTCGACATGAACCAGTTTATCAGATCCTGCCCAGAGAGGCAAACGGAAGCAAGCAAGCGTGCCAGACACCTGGAGGAAAGGGGCAGAGGAGGGACAAAAGGTGGCTTCCCTGATTTTATGGGACTCGTATGAAGGGAGGCGCTCCCCCGCACCCCGTCCCTCCGGCAGGCCAGAGGCCTCGGGCACCGAACCGCTGGCAGCGAGCAGCCTTCCTGAGGCTGCTGCCTGCAGTTCCAAGCTGCCCAGACGCTGGGAACCAATAAGTATCTTCAGATGTCTGAAGGCCAGTCACCAGATAACAGAGGAAATTGGTACAGAGGGCAGAACTGGGATCAATGAGTGGCAACATTTTCTTTCTTTTCTCTTTTTTAAAAACTGCCTATAAACATTGGCTTTCAAACAACTAGAGCCATTCAAAAATGGAGTTGGCTTGGCGGTTGATCAGCGAGTCTCCTGTTGGTAGAAACACCGGAACAGAGGACGTTATTTGTACAAAGGTCGGAAGCTCAGGCGGACAGATGTCTGACTGAAACAACTCAGAGGCCCCTCGCTGTGATAGCCTGCCTGTTTCCTGGGCCACCCAACACCCTTGTGGAGAGACACTGGGCGCTCTGTCCCTTCCTCCAGCGGAAGTAACAGAAAGCAAAATCAGGGGCAGAGAGAGCCACAGGGGCAGGAAAGGATTAGGCAAGCTGGGAGTCCTGGGGTTTTCTTGGTTTCCCAACACGGCCCGGCTTCCAGAAGGTTTCCAACCGGGGTGCCTCTCACATTATACCCCCAGCCCAGCCTTGGTTATGACAACACCCCAGCTTTACCCCAGGCCTCACCTCCGAAGGTCTTCAGGCGGGAGCACCCCCCGACGCAGGTTCACCCACTGCTGAAGCTGGCTCATGGAGCTCTTGCGCTGGGCAATCTTGTCGGGGTTAGCATGTTGGGCGAAGCTTGGCCGGTGTCCCCCACTCTCTGAGTCCTGAGGCGGGAAAGCCGTGCTCCCTGGTCGGCTTGGGGAGCTATACTGCCAGCCGTTGGGCTGGGTGGGCCGCTCCCGGCCCCCTGGGACCCTTGGGCCCTCAGGGTAAGGGCTGCCTGGTTCCGAGGCTGGTTCCAGTCCCGCTTGGGTACCATTGACTTTCAGCAGAGGCTCACCCTGGACTTCGGGCCTCTCAGGCCTCCTCTCCGCCTTCTCGCAGCCTCGGCCATCCCCCTCCCCTCGAGTCTTGGCCTCTGGCTCAGCCTTGGGGAGGCCGTTGTGAGGTGGCTGGTGGAGGTGTTTGCTGGGTGGGATGTTTTCTGAATCTGGCTTCTCCTGGCTGCTGGGTGGCAAGGAAGATGTTGTAAGTGTTTCCAGCCCAGCACGGAGTTGGGTAGGGGGTGGTACGCTGGGAGGGAGAAAGGAGTGGAGAAGTTTGGGCAGAAAGGTAGCAATAGGAACAGAATTTAATACATTACAGTTCTGTTTCCCAATTATTATAAAAAATCATCCAATTCTGCCTATGCACAACACACTCATCCTGCCCCCCAGGTCTCTCCCATGGGTCACTCCACTCCCTTCGGCTGACCTGCCGTTAGCCCAGCCTTCAAGCTGTGGCTAAAACTAACCTCACCCAGCCTTGGTCTCCTCTGCAGTCTGTCCCTGATGCAGCCTCCAGACGTGGCATACACTACACTGAGGTTTCACAACACCAACCGTCCTTCATGTCCCAGCTAAAGAGGCTTGTCACAGGTCAGCCCTCTGTCCTACAGAAAGTTCCTCAACTTCCATGAGCCCCTGGCTCCTTGATGGCAAGGACGGGGATAACAAGGCCTCCCTTCCTGGGACTGCTGTGGGGTCAGACACGGCAGGCACCAGGACAGAGGCTGTTGCCTCAAAGTTCACAGACATGGAAACATGCCAGTTCCTTTCTCAACAACAAGCTCCTCCTGGGGGAGGACTTTCTGTTAAAACATAACCTCTGCGAGGCAGGATCATGTCAGAATTTTGCTCCCTAGTTTTCCTAGCACCTGATAGAATATCTTACACATTTCTATTTAGAGTTAATATTTATGAAGTGAATGCGTGGCCTTCTGGAAGTACGCCCCTTGGGTGAAACGGAAGTGGAATCTCCTGAAGGTATTCTCCCTCTAGTTTCTCAAAGTCAACATCTTCCAGCATCCTTGCTGAGGCTTTGCCTGGCGAACATTTCTGAGACATGTGACTAGACTTGGAGTCTACACGCTAACACCTCCTTCTGGACCCTGTTAACATCTAACTTAATACTCAACTCCCAGTTCAAGCAGAGACAGACTCCCAGACTGTGGACGAGGGAGTGACGGGCACAGCCATGTACTGAGCATTTGTGACGTAGCAAGCATTTTACGTAATATTTAGTCCTCATGACAACCTATGAGTCAGGATTATAATTGCTATCTTTGAGGAAAGGAAACTCAGGTTCATGGATGTTAAGTCACTTACACTGAGGTGGCACCGGGGCAAGTGACTAAGCTGGGATTTGAACCTGAGTCCACCCACCTCCAAAGGCTGTGTGCTTAACATGCACAGCCAAGACAAACTGAGCAAATGATCCCAGCCCTGGGCTCCTGGCCAGGCCCCCATGGAACCTGGCTTCTCTCTGGGCCTCCGCCAGCTCGGAGAGAAGACGAAGAGCAGTCAGGGGAAGAGACTACCAGCTCTGAAATCACTCCGCCAGACATGCTCTCAGCAGTTCAAGACAGCACACTGGGTTCAGTGATGGCACTGCCTACTTCTCCCTTTTTCACTAGCACCCCCCCACCCCCTCCTGCCCCAGACCCCGGCACTCACGTATGACGCACAGCTTGGGGCACCGACTTCTGGGCTGGGGGGATCTGTACTCGGGCTGCCTCCCCCATGGCCTGGATCCAGGCCTCCTGCTCCTCGGGGCTCTCGGCACTGAAGAAGTAGGTGCGAACCCCGGCATGCTCAGCCTGTGGGGAGAGGCAGTGCGTGGAACTGGCCCCGGCCTCGTCCACCCAGCACACGGTCACCTGTAGGCAGAAGACACCCATGCCCACAGAACAGGTGGTCAGTAAGGCCGCTCCCTTGACCTGCAGCTCTTTTTCCCACCTGGAGCTCAGGAGTAATGTGAGGACGGTGGCCCACACATATACCAAATGCTGCAGCTGGCGCTCAGGCACCTGCCTTGGCCAGCTCTCTGGACACCACTGGGCAACCCAGGTAAGTTTACCTGCCCCACCCGAGGTGATTATAAGCAGGAGGGACAATTACCACACCCGCTCCCCTATCAAATTCTGTCTTTGATTTGAGGGGCAATTACCAAATGTCTGGGAGAGATGCCCCCAGCACAGGCCTTCAAGCTCTTAGCCTCTGAGAAGCTAGCGCTGTCTGTTCCATGCAGACAGCCAGGCCTCCCTCTTGTGGCATGCAAGGGGCATGCACAGGCGGTCAGAGCACGCTACCTAGTTGGTGGCCGTGAGCAGGTGCGGCAGGCGGGAACCCAGAAGAGAGCTCCTGTCCAGAGGAGGGGTCCTCACGCAGTCAGAGGAGGAGAAGCAGAGAACAGGTCAATCAAACACCAGAGGGAGAGACAGAAGACGACATGGCAGGAATGTTGAGAAGCAGACGAAAGTGGGGAGCTAGTCAAACCATCCCCTTCTACCGGTGTCACCATCGAAACAGCAGCACCCAGCAATGCCTGATCTGCCCACCAGGAAAGGGAGTGAACAGCTTGCACCAAGGGAATTTGGGCTGGTGGTGGAGAGAAGTCAGGGAATCCCAGCACTAATGCCAGCTCTGTTCCTGACCAGCTCTGGCCTTAATGCACATGCCTGTTGAATGGGGAGGGGTCTACCTGGTGAAACTGAAGATTCTTAGGCCACAAGGAGAAGATGCTCCAGAGCTAGATTTCTTTCTGGGACCTCAGCACACCCCCTACGTGAGACCTTCACTCTTTCAGGAAAAGCATGTTTATCCCACCCAGCATAAGAGATCCAAAAGTGATCAAGAGTCTCAGATGGGAACCTCACTTTGGCCTCTGACCCCTTGGGTGCTAAATCCTGGGCCCCTGGGGGTTGAAAGCAGAGAAGACAGGGCTTCTCTGACCAAGCCCCAGGGCCTCCTAAGCAGCGACACTAAATCCACACCCTCCAAAAGCTGTCCCAGGCAGACCTTTACTCCACTGCAGCCACATTCCCCTGCAGGGGCCCTTTCCCACTGAGGCTATGTCTTCCTTCTCTAGGGGCAGAGGGGGGCCTCCTTCCTCTGGACCCTGCCAGTCCCCACCCCTACCCTCCAGCAGGGGGCCTAGCACGGAGGTGCTGAGGAGAAGCCATGAAGCTGTAAGGGGGGGTCTGGGGGCTGGAACTGCACAGGGGTGTGGAGACCAGGGGCCCAGGCCAGCCCTCCGTGGTGGAGGACAGAGCCAGGGTAGAGGGGAGACATATCAGGACTCTGGGTGTGTCCTGGGGCCGGTCAGAGTAGGGAGCACATAAGCTGATTTGCTAAGCATCTCACGAGCCTTGGTGAGTGCAGAGCACTGCTCTGGGCACCAGTCGCAAGGAAAGCAGAGACAGGCTCTTTGCGCTTGAAGAGCTCACGGCTACGCTGGAGGATACAACATGCCCACAGGGAAACAGGAGGGAGCAGCTGGGAACAACTGCTGGTGACAGGGGAAGGCAGAGGGCCACTGAAGGGGAGCCAGGAGGGAACACCAGCCTGGAACCAGGAAAGGGGACCAGAGAGTTGAGGGAGGTGCCCCAGCGGGGTGAAGTCCACGAGCCCCCACAGGGCTGGGGTAGGAAGAGGTTAAAGCATTCAGCAGCAGGCTGGGCAGGAACAGTCCTGGCTCATTACCAGTCATCCAAGAGTCTCACTTGGTGGCCACAGCAGGACAAGCCTCCCATCTGTCTCAGCAACCCTCCCTTCCCTGGGGAAGGACCTCTGAATAGCCACAATTGGAACCCTTTGTGGCCACTGAGCACAGCTCTCTGAGTTGGCTTAAAGAGGCAGTGAACGCCTTGGGGACAAGGAAGGAAGAGAGGGGCTGATGGGCACAGAAGTGAGGCCTGGGGTTTATGGTGGGTGGGTGTCAGTCACAGAGTATTGATCTGATGCCTGCTGAGCCCCGCGCTGGGGCGTGCCTGTGTCTGCACAGGTCTGGGAAGGAGGGTGAGACCGGCTGTCTGCTCGTGTGGGTGTGTGTGTGCCTGTGTATTGCAGGGCTTTGTTGTGGGTTAAACAGCCTGTTCCTATTTCCCAAGTTAGAACCCCGCTCCCTGGAGCCAGAGTTTTATTAATTGTTCATTGCGTTCAAACCTCTGGCAGACAAGACCCGGGAGGCTGGAAACTAATTATGTGCCAAAGAAGTGCCTCCTTGTTCCCAGAGCAGCACCTGTGCGCGCTGCCCACCTCTTCTCTGTGGCCAGGTGAGCGGGGTCTGAAGGACAGAAAGGGGCAGTCAGTCTCTGAACACGGACCTGGGGTGGCCTGCAGGCCCCACCATCCAGCACCACTGCCTGGGTTTCCAGGCCCTTGGACAGCGACTCTCAACTGGCAGAGAGGGCTTTGTGCTAAGGAAGTGTGTGGGCAACATCAGAGTTCCGTGTTTGGAAAATGAGAGAGAACCTAGGGTCTTTACATCATAAAATACAAAAAGAGCCTGGGATTTGTATCATTTTTAATAGGTCATAAATTTTTCAATGTAAAAATACACTGCCTAGGATGAGCCAGCTGCAGCCTTTGATGGGTGGGTCCTGAGGGGGCCGGGGGCCGTGCTGAGCAGGCAGGCGAGGCCCATCTTCCGGCACACCCGTTCTCGCGACATGTCTACGTGAGGTTTGCTTCTCTCGACTGCAATGAAACTCAATTCCTAATTTTCTCTAAAGATTGAAATTTGAGTGAGTTTGATTGTGGATCTAGGCTCCCAGAAATCACCTCGGCCCCTCCAGCCCGTAGCTCCTGCCTCTGCTGCCCAGGGCTCCCAGGTGCCAGGCCAGGGGCAGAGGGTCCACAGGCTCAGGAATTAACTGGGCTGCCTTTACTGATATTCATCCCAAGAGGGCCAACACACTCCTCCCCCATCCCCTGGGAAAAGCTGGCACCACTGAAGCGCATCCCTGCTGGCCCACCTGACCCCGGAGGAAGTAGGAAGGAGCCCTGGCACGGCCTCACCTTAGCCTTAGGACAGCCGGCACTGAGTCCAGGGGCCGCTGCCCACTCCCGCCCCCTGCTACCACGTCAGACTCCTTTGGGAGGTGGCTCTTGACCCTTCTCCGTCCCCCCATGCTCTGGAAGAACAGGCCTCCCTCCCCCATCTGACCTGGGAGAGGAAGGCCAACTGACCTTAAAGGTGTGTTTTCGGCTGATGTTGTCTGAGGGCTGCACGGCGGCCACCCGGAAGCTCAGGAGGGGGATGCTGCCCAGGATACTCTCCTCCTTCTCATCTGCCAGGAAACAGGCCCGGGTGAGATGTGTGTGCACGTGCAGGGGAGAGGGGAGAGGAGCACATCAGCCCTATCGTGCTAAGTCGCAATGAGTATCTGTGGCTCATTTACTATGAGGCACCCAGGGCCACCAAACACCGCCACACAGGGTGTGCTCTGCACAACACCAAGAGGCGCTCCCTGGACTCGGGGCACCGGGGCACACGGTGGCTCTGCAGGCGTGCTCTAGACATGTCTAGAGGCGAATGAGAGGCAAGCAGTCCCACCCTCAGGAAGCTGACATTCTGGTACCCATGCAAGCAAATCAGTTAGAGCTAATGTTTTGGAGTGTTCACTCTACGTCGGACACTGTTCTCAGTAAAATTTGACGCTCTCAACAATCCTTTGATCAAGTTCTGTTATTACCCCCATTTTATAGGTAAGGAGACTGAGACACAGAGGGGGTAATAATTTGTCCAAGGTTACAAAGTGGTGGACTGGTCTTTGAACCCAAGGAGTCTGACTCCCAACCTATCACTCGTAACCACTCCACTATGCATAGTGTCCGTCCAACACAGGACAATTCCAACGGCCATACACATAGCAGGATAACAGGACGGGGCATGGGAGAGTGGACGGTCTCCTCTTTGGTTCTGGCTCCTCTGGATAACTGTTTCTAAGGTTCCCCCAGGCACCCTGCAGCTTGATTTGTCCTCTCCTGATGTAGACACCCCCTTCCAGGCCCCGCACGGCCTCCTGGCCCTCAGGTCCCTGGATCAGGCTAACAATTGGGCTGTTACATAATTCATCCTGGATCTCCAAGGGAGCCTGGTGGATCAGCTAGTCGGGCGCCCAGCTGTCAGCAGGAGACCCGAAAGGGCGGGGGTGTTCTGTGGGACAGGACGGGGCAGCCATGAGGCCATGGCAAGACCCTCCATACTTGCCCAGGACCGCTCTTCATTCCCCGGGCAGGAGACCCTATAAAACTCTCAAATAGGATTTATAAACTCCACTAGTTCTCCTTTTCCTTACTCACTACTTGCACAAGATACTTGGCCCAACAACCAGCTTCCTGTCTCGGCCTCAGTGTGGTACCCAGAGAGGGGCTAAGCCTAAGGAGCAGGAGGGACCTGGGCTGGAGACCCAGAGTTTCTTCAGGAAAACAGAGGCTGTCGGCCCCCTGAGGAGACAGGCCTCTGCCTGGTACTGTCCAGGCCTGTGTTTAGGGGCTCTCCCGAGAGCATCTCTCAGGGGTCAGTGGCCCCACAGCGGTGCCCCTTGAAGTGTGCAGCTTTAAGGGTCTGCCCTCAATCCAGCCCAGAGTCTCTCCTGAGGAGAGCCTGGCCCTCCCCCAACTTTGTTCACACTCTGGCTGTAGTGCAGCCCTGTCCCGGAGGCCCAGCCTGGGCAGACACTCCTCCCCCAGTCTTGGGGTTTCCTCTGCGACTGGGCCCTGTATATGCAGCCCCTTCCTGATTTCTCTCCTCAGAGTTCAGGTGGCAGCAACTCAGGGCACAGGAACAGCAGCGTTGTGGGGGTGGGGGTGTCACGGGGAACAACCTCTGTTTGCCACAGTTAATGATTCACTGAATTGCTCCAGGAAGGCCCAGAGAAGCCTGGGCTCTGCCATTTCTGGGGCACAGAGGAAAAGGAACAGAAAGGAACTTGCCTCTCCTACTGCCAAGTCATTTCACCCTACCCTACCCAGTGCCCCGCATCCATGTGATGGGACCGCCACTGTCATTGCCCTCACTCGTCCCCTGCGCCCCCTTGACACAATTCTGCTGTGTACGTTTTTAAAATAACTTCTTAAGGATTGCTGCACCAACGTCATCAGATCTTTGCCCTCCTTTCTTGGAGAGGGTCAGGAGTGAGTGTTGGGTGTGCAAGGGCAGAAGCCGGGGACATTCACTTATTCCACATTAATGGAGCACCTACCACGTGCCATGCACGGTTAACCATAGGTGCTATGGATACAGCAGTGAACAAAATGGACAAAAACTGCTGCCTTCATGGATTGGATCGTGCACCCCACGGGACAGGGGGAAGGTCAGCATACAAGTTCCAGTTAGTAGGTGACCTGCTCACAGTGACTAGGGACTTTCTTCTATTTCTCCTTTTTCTCCCCCTGCCCTCCTCCCCCCAGTTTTCACCATCTATCATAGGACCGTCCAGTTCACCCCCTCTATCTCCAACCAGAGCCTAGAACTCTGCTTGAAACCCAGTAAGCACTTGGTAAATACTGAATGTGAGTGAGTGAGTGGGTGAGCAAGTGAGCTTTGTTTTTATTCCATGGTGACACCCCACTGGTGCTGGAGACTGCAGGGGAGAGATCTGTCCTCCCCAGGAGTCCATCCAAAGCAGAGCCCAGTGATCTGGCAGAATGAGAGAGCAGTGGGCACTCTTGCCCCTGCCAGCCCAGGGACAAGCTCACCTTTATAGTAGAAGAGGCAGCGGTCCACCAGGACAAACCAGCGCTTGTTCCACTGCTTGACGCCAGAGCTGGCCTATGGGGCATGAGGACAGAGACAGACAGGAGGCTGTGAGCTGGGCATGAGGAAGAGCGGGATGTGATAGGAGGAGCGCTGCACTAACTACAGGGATATAACCACTGCCTCCGGTTACAGATCAGCCACTAACAAGTGGCAGCAACCCCCTTAGTCCCCAGATGCAGGAACCTGACATTGGATTACTGCCTGTGACCTTCAGCTCTGTCTTCCTTGGCCTCAATGCCTCCCTTTGTAGGGAAAATAAAAAGGGCAAGAGACGAGCCAGAATGATAGAGCAGAGGGCAGGCAGGGACAGTGGCAAGGCTGTTAGGGAGAACTGCTGGACCCTAGACTTCAAGGAGACACCACCACCACTACTCTTTCCATAGCAAGAGGGACCAGCTGAGGATGAGCCATTAGGTTGCTCCAGTTGGGTAGGTCACCCAGCATATTTCAGAATCACTGTATCTGTCCATCAGGAGATCTAGCTGGATTCCCAAATATGACACTAATTGTTCTGTGTGGTTTTGGGAAGATAGTTGACTTCTCTGAGCTTTCATAAAATTAGAAGACTCATTCACAGAGATATACCAAATGAGGAACGGGAGAACACAGCACAATAGACGTGGACTATGGTAACCACAGAAGACTCCTGGTGCTTTGAGGAGAAAGTGCTGGGCGTGGGGGTGGAATGGCAGAGGGGGCCTCACCTGTTTGAAGAGCCAGCCCGCCTTGGTGACAGGTGCGTTGGAGTTTCGCTTCATGGAGTGTGAGCGTTTGCCAAAGGCAATGGCCTTGCGGGATGTCCGGGTGGCCTAGGGCAGCACAGGGAGAAGCCGACCTGACTTCGTCCCTCTCCTGTTTTCTGTTCCATTGGCCAGAGGGGCAGCTGTACCTCACTGGGGTCACCCCAAGTTGCCCTCATGCTGACAGACCCACGTGTGAATCTTGGATCTGTTACTAAGTCAAGAGCACATCCTCCTAAGTCTTTGGTTCTTACTCTGACTTCTAAAATAGGGTTCAAAAATAATAATCCTGCCTGCCTGACAGCAGTGGAGGCTTGGGGGTTTTCTTGAGGAGAAAATAAGATTCTTCATTTCACTCCTAGCCTACGCTTCTGCCGCTGTCCTTATTCCTGCATCACCATCCCCTCAGAATCCTGTTGGTCCCCACATATCCCCCTACCACTGGCCATGAGCACCCACATGTGCTCCAGCCCTTTGTCACCACGGAGGCCCTGCCATTCCTCCACTTCTGGCAATGGCCCCTCTCTCCTGAATCACCAGGAGCAGATGGATCTTCTCATCATGGACTCCTTCTCATCACTCTCAGCTTCTAGAACATTCTTTCAGAGTCAGTTTTCCTCTTCATGCAGTTTCGCCATCCCTAGGGCACTGTTCTTAAGAACGACCCATCTGATGCCTCAACTTTATACGACCTCGATGCCCTCAACTCAGAAACCTCCCCTGCCACCCAGAACTGTCTCCCACGGCCTCACCTTAGACCTGGTGAGCACCAGAGCCCCTTCATCGCTAACACCTTCAATTCTAACATTCCCATTTTCTGATCACAACATCCCATTCTTTGGGCTTTCTCACTCTACTGGGACCCCCGGCTCCTCAATTCTTCCCTTTCTTTCTATTAGTCACCTCGTGGTTTTAGTTATTTCCCTACAAAGTATAGGCCCCGTGGTAAAGTAGATCAACTGCACTCTCTTTCTGCTGTCTTTCTGCTCAATCTTCTCTAAACCTCAAAATCCCAGATTAGTCAAAGTTATCTATCCTCCCTCCACTCAGCCAGATTATGGTGCTGCTGCTGAAAAATCATGCACAATACAGATGAGGCCACTGCAGACCCCAACCCCAGCTGGGCTCAGCCCCAGACGGCATCTCCATTCTGCACCCCCACTGTTCTCCCCAGCCCTGCAATTTCCCCCTCTGCCCTCCCCGCAATGGACCTGGATGCTCTTCTCCAGAGAAAATTGAGGTTATCAGACACACACTCCCTCAATTTCACATCCCTTTACCCAGAAAATTACTGCCCTTACCTGTCTTTGTCTGTTTCCCTCTAATGTAAAAAAAAAAAAGTCGCCATCCTTTCTCAGGCTAACGCGCCCAATCCACCATCTCCCCTGAGACTTGTTCCATCAATCATACTCTCCTCTCAATTCTGTCTTCAACTTTTCCTTCTCCACTGGCTTCTTCTCCTCTGCAAATGAGCTATGGTAGCTCCATTGTAAAGCATCTCTCTGCCTCTTTCTCTCTTTCTTGTCTCTCTGTCTCCCCCTCATCCCTCACACCCCCAAATGCTCCCTTAACCCTGCATCTGCTGTCAGGTAACACCTTCCCTCCCTCCCCTCTTTCTCTTCAGGAATAGGTTCCTGGGAAGAGTCCTGACTTCTCTCCTCCCATTCGTTCCTAACCCTCCTCTACCTCTCATCTGAAATGGCTCTTGCAATGACACTGAAGCAAGAGTGTGCGGTCCTTGACTACTCTAAAGCACTGGACAACATCGGCCTTCCTAAAACTCTTCTTTTCGTTTCTGTGATGCTCTTCTTCCTTTTCAATACCTGCATCTGTGGCCACTCCTCCACCTCCACTCTGTCTGAGTGTTGGTGGACCTTAACCAAACTTTTTCCTTTTGTTCTTGTTTATATCATTATGCATTGCGCCCGTGTAACCTCGCCTCACCTACCAGCAGTATGCTGGAAACTCCCTAACCTGTATCTAAGACCTCTTTCCTAGCCCCAGTTCACTTGGCAACGGGCTATCCACACACAATTATGAAAAGTACAAAACCAAACTCATCCTCTTTCTAACCAAACCTGTTCTTCGATGTTTCTCCTCTCGGTGAAAGGTACCATCCTCCCAGTCACCCAGCCCAGCACTCTCAGCCACCTCCCGCTGTCCCCTCCACTCCTTTGTACAAACACTGGTGCAGGCCTAAGGAGTCTGTCTTCCTGAAAGTTCTCAAATTCCACTTGTTGCCTCACAGGTTGTCATCTCCTCTTTCCAGCCTCTGCCATGAATGAAAGTTATCTTTCTAAACCACAATATAATCCCATCACTCTCTTAAAATTCCTCACTACCACGTATCACTTAGAAGTGAATTCAAATTCCTCAGCACAGCACACAAGGGCAGGTCTGTAAGACCTGCAAGAGCCCAAAACCCATCTCGGCTGTGTTAGCAGACAGGCCCTGCCCCTGGTCATGCCTAACTCCTGTGCTTCTCTCCCACATCAGTTCCTCGGTTCACTTGCTCTTCCACAGGGGGAGGGGGAGCCCCACGTCCCTTATCTACAGACCCCAACTCGTTCTTTAAAGTTTAGTGCAGACCCCTACTCCACAAAACCTCCCAACCCCCCAGAGCAGTTAGCTGCTCGCTCGTCTCCATCCATTCTCAGTCTAAGTTATGGTCTAAAACTGTTAGCTGTCCATTTCCTTCACTAGACTATGAGCTCTTTACAGGAAGGAACGTTTATCTCTTTGTTGCCAGGGCCTAGCAAGGGATCTGGCTATAGGAAGTATGCTAAATACTTGTAGAAGGAAGAAAAGAAGAAATTGGGCTTTATTATAGAGTACCTCCAAAACTAGGAAATAAAATGATTTTCCAAACTTTACTTGTAAAATCCCACATATATGGCTGAGATTAGCCATCTGAAGAAGTCTAACAACAGGCAAGTCCCCAAATCCTTCCCTTTCCTGAGTCCATCATTGTCATAACCTCCTCTGGGCAGCCCAGAGGCTGCTCCCCATAGTTCACCATTCCCGCTAATCTCCTGCCAACCGCTCCATACTCCAGCCTCCTTGTCTTTCTGCCACCGCTCCCGAGCAACCCTCAGGCTTAGGTCAGTTCACCCACCTGCCTTCCCTGCTTCCATAGCTAGACTATGAGCACTGCTGGAGGAAATCCACACACCTGGGGATTGGAGCCACACAGACTGAGTCCATGACCTCAGATGACCTTTTCACCCTATAGAGGAATATTTCATATGTCCCTTGTCAACCACTGTTCTCGCTCTGCAAACCTTCGGCATATTCTCAAATCCCCAGTATCTCCCCCAGACCGCGTGCCCCCAGCTCCTCTCAGCACAGAACCCTGCTTGCTACTTCCCAGAAAAAGTTGAGGACATCAGGTGGGGATGCCTTTAATTTCCTAGAGCCACTCCCTGCCCTCCCACACTTCAAATGCCTTTTTTTTTAACGCAGTCTCAGGAAGAGTGTGTCTTCCCCATCCTGGCTGACAGCACCTCTGCATCTGACTCTGGTCTCCGCAGAAA
This sequence comes from Micronycteris hirsuta, assembly GCA_004026765.1. Taxonomy (NCBI): domain Eukaryota; kingdom Metazoa; phylum Chordata; class Mammalia; order Chiroptera; family Phyllostomidae; genus Micronycteris; species Micronycteris hirsuta. The sequence goes on along the minus strand of PVJI01000460.1, from coordinate 205,096 downwards.
TGTGACTCACCGGCTGTCCCCTTTCTCTTGAACCTGCCCCCTGGGTCTTCCACCCCTGCTTCTATCATCTTGAAATAAAACAAAAGAACAGAGAAAACCTACCTCCATCTTGCATATCTTTCTAGCTTCCACCCTCTGGCCCTCATTTCCTCTAACAGTCAAGTTTCTTTAAAAGTATTTTTTGAAACATTTCAAACATTTGGAAAAGTATGGAATAAATCACCACTATGTATTAGGTTTTTTTCTCTAATAAAACATGGCCGATAGACCCGACGCTCCCTTTGAGCCCCTCCGCAACCTCATTGCCTGTCCCCTCCCCGAGAGGGACTACTGCCCCGTCCTCGCTCTGTGCTCGAACCGCCTGGTTCCCCATACGTACGCAACGCTGCTCTTCATGTCTGTACACTTGACACAAATAATAACTCTTCATATTCTGCAACCTGCTTTCTACTCAACATTGTTTTCCAGTTTATCCTTGTCATCACACAGAGTTCCATTCCACTTAATTTCTGGAGAGTACTCTGTTGCATGACTAGACCACCACTGATTGTCTAGTTTCTTAGAACAGTTTCTTCTCTTCAGTTTTCCACATCTCCCCTTCTACCTCCTCTTTAGCCCTCTCTGGCCTGTCTCCGACCCTCGTCACACCACTGGACTGCCCTGATCAGGTGTCCAGTTCCCACAATGCTGTTTAACCCCCTGGACATTCCCACCTAAGTGAGACTTTACCACACCGACCCCTTGGCAACATCCTTCTCCGGACGACTCCTTCCTCCTGGGACCCTCTTCCTTCCTGCTCCCTTTCTGAGCTCTCGGCTGTCCTGTCCTTCATGAGTTATTCTTTTGCTGTCCTCCAGATCGGCAGTTCTCAAAGAGGGTGGAACATCCGACAATATCTGGAGACACTATGGATTGTCACCGGGTGGCTTTCACTGGCATCTAGTGGGTAGAGGCCAAGGATGCTGCTCAGCAGTCTATAAGGAATAACCCCACACTGCAAAGGATTATCCAACACAAAATGCTAACAGCGCTGAGGGTGAGAACCCCGGGTCTAGATGTTGATTTTCTATGAGGTTCTAGTCTGAGCGCCTCGCCTGCTCTTTGGAGCCTGCAGACACAGCTGGGCGGGCTAATACGTTTCCTGGGATTCCTGACCGACTGCCTGCCTTGGAGGCTGGACTCACCTGGACGCTGGGCCTCTCTGGAGGGACCTCAGACACCATGTTGTGGTTGGACACGTCACTGCTGGTGATAGCCGGGCGTTTCCCACCTGCTTTATTGGACATGTCCAAAGCCGATCTGATTTCAGGTTGACCAGAAGAGAAGAAAGAGGCTATTCAGAGCCAAGAAGCAACGGAAGTCACCATCCCTTTCCCACCCTGCCACCCCCTGTTCCAACATCAGCACAAAATTAGACCCTAAGTGTATCAGGAGGTCAGCTTACTACTCCCTCGGCTCTTCTGAGATTATATGCCAGTAATCCTGACTGTTTTCTCTTTCCTGTAAATTTATTTAAAAACCTCAACCCAGGACTCTGGAACTCCTTTTCCTTTTAATTTAAAAGATACAATAGCCCAGTGCACCGTGAGAGTCATTTAATTATCTTTTTTCTTTCCTTCCCTGAGCCAAGATCCAGAGCGAGTGGAGTCAGCACTTGGCTCTCATGATTATATCAGATTCCTTCACTACTCCCCTCAGCAGCCCGCAGGTGAGGTGCCAAACTCGGGCCTGTCTCCCTGCTTTAGCTCATCCTGTGACATGAGCCCACCTGAGAGCTGCTAGATTTGGGGGAAAGTGGACGAGGCTGCTAAGCCAGAGGGCCTCAGAGGCTTCCAGCCCTCAGAACTGAAGGGAGGGACCCCAAATACCTTCGCTCTCCTTCCCCATCCCCTCCCCCTTCCTAGCTGCGAAGTGGCAGTGGGGCGGTACAGTTGCATATGGAGAGGTTAGGCAGTAAGGGGAGCAAACCTACGTTTTCAAGTCAAATTTTTGGTTTTCCTCTGGGACCTGGCCAGTCACTGGATGTAGAAATGTGTTCCGTCTTTCATTGTGGCTGTGGAGGCAAAACGGAGAGAGAAGCTGTGGTCAAGATGAAGAAAGCACAGACACAAGCAAAGGGTGGACAGGCGCCGGGCAGTGACAGGGCTGGTGACCACGTAGGAGCTCGCTCCTCTGTCCTCCAGTGGGACGGCGAGAGGCTGAGATGCAGCTGCAGTCGGGTGCGGGGTGGAAAAGACACCTTCACCAGCCCGTGTTAACCACGTGCTAGGGACCCCCAAGGCTGAAACAGGCTCCAGGTAACCCTCTCGGCAGTCGTCCCGGGCAGTTATGTGGGTGGGGCAGGGAGGGGGTCCGACAGTCAAAATGTCACGCGTGGCGGTTCTCTCCTAGGGACAATGCCTGCCAGTGCTCCACATAAAAACTGCTCACTCATTTCTGCTGAGAGAATTCGCTCATGACCTTGGACTCTTTCCTCTCCTGCTCTGTGTTCCATGTCCTTATATGAAGTAAGAGACTCAGAAATTCCATTTCTGAGCTTGGGCTGGAACCCACTCTCACCCTAAGTCCAGGGTCTCCCAGGCTACTGGATTTGCGGAGACCTCAGGGGTTACCAGGCCTGAGGTTAGGTGCTGGCTCAACAGTCAGATCTAACGAAGGGATGGGTGGCCCAGGAGTGGGGTATTGTGAGGACAGCCTGCAGGAAGCAGTGGGGCATGGGCCAGGGGTGGGGTCTGTGCAGAGGCAGATGGGGAGCAATATTGTGGAGGCTCCTTTGGGAAGTCCTGCTGTGGCTCTTCTGGCTGAGTGAACATCAGGCTAGTTCCCTGGTGACTCTTTGGGGAGATGGGGGGAGGGGCAGTAGATAGAGCATGGAGGGGGTGGGTACGGTGGGTCTAAGCCACAGATGGCAGCCATCTGAGACAGGTTCTGCACATAGAGGACCACCTGGCAAGAAGGTTGTAGGAGATTCAAGCCTGCAGACAGTGAGGGGCTGGAAGAGTGTTAAGGTCCCCTTCGCCCACCCCTCTTGAGAGAGACACCTGTGAGAGCCCAGAGCAGGCTCAGTCCACCCCTGGGCAGAGCCGGTGGAGGCTGTGCCGAAGCTGGGGGTCCCAGCACCAGCCGGCCACATTAGTGCTCCCACATTAGTGCTCCCACAACAGAGGGCCAGCTCCTTCCAGAGAAAAGGGATTTTAGCTTGGTCCCTTCAGCTGCACAAGAGAAGTAAAATAACCTTGTGGAGACCCACTTTCAACAGCCCTGGGCACATCCCAGCCCTTAAGTTCTCTGTTGAAGCTAAAGATAAAGTCAAAAGGTATTTTTTTCAGCTTCCAAACCAGTCATGTTCAGATGGAATTCAAAGACATGTAGTAGATAGAAATGCAGTGGGCAGTGGCTACAGCCTAGCGGAAATCCAGGTTTGCAGCCTGGGCTTGCTGACCAGGACCCTAACTCTGGCCCTGCCCACCCGCCCTGGGTTCTAACACTATTACACTGATCACTTGCTCCCGCTTCCCAAACTCTCTTCCTCTTTCCCTCCCTCCCTGCCAGGTTACTCTCAACCAGGATACTCTCTTTGACCTAACTGCAGGGGAGCTTTGCAAGGAGGGTAGCTGTTTAGTCACCCTCGTCCCCGGCTCTGCCCTAACTAGGGGTGCAGGGGGCTGGCAGTCTGTGACAGCTCAGGTCCTCAAGGAGACAAGGTCTCTGCTTTTTCCTGGCGGCACAGAGTACCTGTCCACCACCCCAGCCCCCTTCCACTCTGCATGTTCCTGTGCTAACTCTGCTGAGACCTTCCCTGCAGGCCCTAGGAAGCACACACACACACACACACACAGAGGCACACAGTCTGCTGTTGGCTGGCACACTTCTTCCAGGGCACAGCGAATCTCTCCCTGCCCCAGACTCTCCTACCCAGCAACCCCTACAAATGACGTCCTCTCTCCATCCCAGCACTACCAATTTCAAAATAGCTTCCCCTTGACAAGCACTGCAATGCAGCAGCCACTGACCTAACTGCTCTCCCTCCTCTGGGTCAGGTCAGGCAGACCCCATACTCTGAAGCCCCGGATCTAAGGAGCTGCCAACTCCACAAGCTCCCATGTCGATTGGCTCATGTCCACTGAAGACATCCCTACCTGACCCGGCGATCAGCCCGAAATTTCAACATCTTTTTGGCAGCTCTGTCCCCGTTCGGCAGCCTCAGAGGACCCACCAGCCACCCTGCTCCTACCATCCCTCTGAGCAGTAAGTCCTTTGGTCCCGCGCAGGGCCCTGGCTGAGCTCCAAACACTGCTGGTCCCCCCTCCTCCTGGCTCTAGCATGAGGGAAGGGGGAGGGCTCTCCCCAGGTGGTGGGAGGGATGCCCAGGTGCCCGAGGGGGCTTGTGGCTCCCCAGCATTCAGCCCATCAGAGTGCTCCAGGCAGAGCAAGCAAGCAGGGGACGATCCTCCCAGTCCAAGTCCCAAGGAGAAAATGCCGAGACAGAGAGACAGGCGTACGCGGAGCAGGTGCACAACTTCCAGGTAGTCTGACCTCACTAAGCTAAGGACACAGAGCAGCTGGGAGGGCGGAGGAGTCTGGGGCTGCTTGCCCAGGTCCATGGCAGAAACTCAGCCAGCCAACCTGTGAGAAGACAGTTCTCCCTGCGTCCGACTCCCCGCCCAGGACAGAGGCCCTCAGGCTGAAATCAACTTGCTCCCCAGAGACGCTTCTGATCCTGTGGCACAAGGGTTAAATGAAGCTCCGATTCACGTGCTGCTGTTGCCATGCTGCCTGGAAGCTGAGGCTGATCACGTCTCCTCTCTCCTCTCAGCCTGCCCAGCCTTCTTCCGTCTGCAGGAGCAGAATGAGCGAAGCTTCTCCGCCAAGTCCCCTACATGCTCCCATTCGACACAGCCCCAGCTCCCTTACCCTCTGCTTAGGGTGGTCCAGCTGATGAGAAGCATGTGGAACACAAGGCTCTGGTGTTATAGAGCTCTGGCTTTCCTGAGCTCCCTGCTGGTGGCAAGAACTGCCTTCTTTGCTTGGACAAAATTGAAGGAAAGCTTCTTCCTAAAGCTTGCGATGAAGAGGGCAGCAAATGGGGCTCAGGGGGGTCACCATGTGTTTGTTTCTGAAAATCTTCCCAGATGCAACATGATAAATTCCAGCTGGCAACTGTCAGATCTGCTCAAGGGCAAGGAGATCCGCATTTTCATTCATTCCCCTGAACTCTCCAGACACCAAAGATGGTCAGATTTCCCCTTCTCCTAATGTCCTCCATGACTTAGGGTCCTTGGACTGCAAGGGCCTCAGAAGGTCATCTCTTCTATCTCCCTGCCTCCATGCAGGCCTGCTGGCTCTGCAGTCTGCTTCGTTAAGAGCTGTGGTGGTTTGTAAGGGGTTCGAGCAAGGAAGGCTCCAGACCCACTGCTCTTATACTGCGGAAATGCTCTTTCTGACACCAAATTTCAGTCCCTCTGGCTTTCAAGATTAATCCATTTTTATCTTTGGAAGACAAAATCCTTTCTGACTAACGTGGCTCCTTTTAGCAGCACCAGGCATTCTGTTGACATCACAGTCTGTTGTTATGGCAATTCTGTGATGTCACGACAGACATTGAAAGGGAGGGGCTAATCTACTTTTTTTGGACTGAGGCTAGAACTTGGTCAGAGGGCTATGCAATCCATGAACAGAAGAGCAGATGGACAACATTATTATTTAAACTGTGATGAAACAAACTGGTCAGATAGAACTGAGGTCAACAGCTGTTGATATTTAAGCAACTAATCCTAAGATCAAAAGGCCAATGTACTCAGACATTTAGTGGTATATTTGCAAATGTTTTCTCCTAATGACAAGAGGCTTCAGTTTCCAGATGCCACACTCTCCCTACCCAGTTCCCCAAGCCCCACTGTGGTTACGGAGAGCTGGGCCCCTCGATGTACACCTGAGGTCTCTGCCTCTGCTCAGCAAAGCAGTATGTGTTGAATGAACAAGCCAGCAAATGAATGAACAAAAGAAACTCTCCGTGCTGATTTAATTTTTATCCACCTGCATTTGGAGTTTGACATTCTATTACCAAGGGCTTCCTATCGCTGCTCTCTTAAAATTAATTACTTCCTCTCCATGAGAAAAGTTGTTTCTGCCGCCTCACCCCTTCACTCAACTCTCCTGCCTGCCTTCCCCCTGAATATACAGTTTGGCTTTGATCCATCTTCATTAGGAGGGGATGACAATTAAGCTCCTCTGCACAGGAGAAGGGGGTGGAGGTGCATTTGGGAAAATGAGTTTTCTTTCTCTAGAAGCAAAAATACCCCATTTCCTTTCAAGTTGAGCTTCAGGGGCCTCCGACAGCCTTAAGTTGCAAGTTGAATTACTTTCCCCATGCCCAGTAAAGGCAGCACAGGGAACAGGAATGGAGGCTCAAGAGTTTGCCCTGCCTGTTGAGAGCTCTGACATCCTTGGTTACGTCAGCACACAGCACACAGAATGACTAGCTTGGGTTCTTTTCCTTCGCCACTAAATTACACAGAATGGCAGCTTTTCATTTCAGTTTTGACATCAGGAAGAATTTACCAGGTGCAGAACATTTTTAAAAAAGGAAAGAAAGAGGGGAAATCAGTTTCGCTCTCCTTTGCCCTTTCTTCTGGGATGACAAAGGGCCTCCATTTCTCAAGGACAAATGGTGATGAACACATTTCCAAAAAGACCTCTCAAATTCCACCAAGGAAAGGCAGTAAAGGAGATTTGGGGATGGAGGCAGGAGCATCCCTAAACTCCTGGGTTGCCCGCCAGGTGCTAACCTCGTCCCCTGTGCCTGCGAAGGTGGCCCAGTGGCAGTGCCATCAGTGGAAAGAGAACTGGCAGGACCAGGCTTTCGGTCCAAGATGCAACATGAGTTAGCACTTTGATTTGACTTCTTTGCCCCATAGTTCTTTATTGTTTTGGTTTTTTTTTTAGATTTTATTTACTTATTTTTGGAGAGAGAAGAAAGGAGGGAGAAAGAGAGGGAAACACCAATGTGTGGTTGCCTCTTGAGCGCCCCCTACTGGGGACCTGGCTTGCAACCCAGGCATGCACGCTGACCAGCACTCGAACTGGCAATCCTTTGGTTTGCAGGCCAGTGCTCAATCCACTAAGCCACACCAGCCAGGGCGGCCCTTAGTTTTTCTCCTATAAAATAATAGCTGTAAACTTAAAAAAATATGAAACGTTTTATGCATAAAAGACAATGGTTATGATCATTTTGCTTAAAAACAAACAAATAAATACACCAGGTGCTAAAGCTAGAAAATGACATCACAGGGTCTCAGGCTTTAGAAGGCTGGGCATGAGGGGCTGGCATTTCAGAAGCACCAAGACCAATAAATGACAAAGAAAAGAGGCAGGTCTACTCTGCTCTGCAGGCATTCGTCTCTCCATCTAGCTGGGGCTTTTCTCCAGTTCAAGAGTTGCTCCAAGCCTCTAACGCCCTCGTGACAGCGTCACTACAGAGATAACTGCGTGCTGATTTCTCTCCAAATGTCCTCCCCAAGAATCAGCATCTATCCGGAGTGATGTCTGGCACTACACACTCAAAGGCAGCAAATTCAACCTGGATCTTCATGACCCTTTGCAGGCATGCATGTTTGCGCACGCACACACACGGGCTAGACGCCCAGAGCTCCCACTGTGATAAATATTAAACAACTACAGGAAGGCACTCAACTCCTTCCATCCCTGGGCCTCTCTTGGTTATCTGCCGTACACCAAGCTGCTTCATTTCCATAGCTCCTGAGAATCTGCTGACAGAGAATTAGCTCTGGCTCGGCTTTCCCATCCCGAGAATGCTCTGGCTTCTGGCATTACAGTTCATTAGATGGAGAGAGGACAGTGAGGTGAGTGGGAAGGACGGCTGCCTATGGCCCATCCCTCCCACTTCATTCTTTTCCTCCGGCTAGCAAATTCCAAGCCAGTGCTATCCACACCAGGGAGGACTTCTCCTGCCAACAGAGGAGGGGAAGGTGGGGAGAGGTTTGGCTCCTTCTCATCATCTCCCCCTTCTGGATCTCATCGTTATTTTCAAGGCACTTTATCTGCTCCAGCATTCTGTCCCAATTAAAACCCAGCTAGGTTTACATCTCCAACAACCCTGATCTGCCTGCTTCCTGGAGCCCCCCCAGCCATCCCTAGGAAAACACACTCCCCAGCCGACTCCTCCTTGCCAGAGTCCTGGCTGTTGTCGCACACAGAGAAGAGGCCTGTGAGTCAGGTCCAGCGGCACCTCCGGGTATTCGCAAGTGAGGAGCTTCTCTAAAGACATGGTCTCTTTTCCATTTGCTGCCTACAGATCAAACACCACTTCTGCAGGCTCTGGGGGCCCAGCTGCCAGCCTTGTACTTGCACTTGCACTCGCTCCCTCTCCTCTCGGTCCTGGCCCCACCTCTCCTCCTATGCCTCAGTAATTTCCAAAATGGCTTGAAGAGGGTGTCCTCCCGCAAGCAAGGTCAGACCTCTGAAAATGCTAGGCCAGTGAGTGTTGAGGAGGTAAAACCTGCACTGCTTTTTCCCGCTTAACTCTGCCTGTGCTCACACCCCGTCCTTACCCCCGGGGCGAAAACACATTTCCTTCCCCGAGATGGCCAGTCAGGGGACACTGGGGAAGGTAGCCCTGAGCTGGGCCCTCACCTCAGGCAGAAAGCACAGAGCTGGCTCAGGAGCCGAGATGGAAATCACAAATCAGGGGCCGGATCCAGGTTTCCTCCCTCCCACCCTACGTGGGTGTCATTTCCCATTTACTTCCCTTTTACTGCAATAACAGGAGAGAGGAAAGCCGAAGGCAGCAGGGTAAGGGTGGGAGGGCCTGTGTCCTCTTTAGTCAGGGTAATGGCTCACTGTGTGTGTGTGCGCACACGTGTCTGTGTATGTCTACATGTGTGTATGTGTGTGGTGTGTCTGTGTATGTCTGTATGCATGTGTGTTGTGCCTGTGTGTAGTGTGCATTATGTAGTACATGTATGTCTGTGTGTAAATGTGAATGCATGTATACACATGTTGTTAGGTGGTGTGTGTCTATGTTATAGTATATGTGCCTGTGTACATGGCTATGTGTGTACATGTCTGTTGTGCATGTGTGCACATCTGTGCCTGTGTATGTGATGTATGTGTAGTATATGTGTATCTAGGCATGTGTGTTGTGTGGTATTTATTGTGTGTGCAGTATGTGTAGCTGTAGACCTGTATGTGTATGTGCATGTTTGTATAATGTACACATGTGTGTAATGTGGTGTGTGTGTGCATGTACATGTATATGTAAATGGAGGGATCTTAAAATCTTAACATCTCTCAGAAGAACTTTGTGGGGAATCTTTATGAAGACCTTTCACCCTAGCTTGGACGATCTCATCCTTAAACTGATTGTTTTACTTTATGATTTCCTTTGTCTTCTGGAAAACGAAGACAACCAGGGTGGACGTTCAGCATTGCCATACCGGTTACTAAAATGTGGACCCTCCTCCTTACTGGTTGGTAAGGAGCTGCTCTGCCAGCCTCTCAAGTGCTCTCCCCACCCCTCAGTGATCCAGAGACACCACAGGCACCCCACGCCAGTGTCCTTCAGGATGGACACGTTGGCTGTCATTCCTGGGGTGGCCATTCCTGAACTGTCTGAACACGGATGTCCCTTCAAGTGTTAAAAACCATGGTTCTGGGGCCCAGAGGTGGCCACGGGCAGGATGAAGGCATTTTCCCCTCACACCCTGTCCCAGTGTGGAAAACTGGGCCACCCTGGCTCTGTGGGGCACCTCGCGCTCCTGTGCTCCTGCCTGTGGGCTTTTGTCTTACCCCCTGCGAGGGGGAGGGGGAAATGAAAGGGGAAGAAAAAGGAGCTCCCTGGGGCTCCAGCTCCATATTTTCCTTCTCTCAGCCTCCAGCTAAGCCAGATAGAAAGAGGGAAAAGGCTCCAGCCCTCTCCCCTCAGCCTCCAGTTGCCTTCTCCTGACAGTCGGCCACACAGAAAGAGTCCCAAGAGGTAACTGGGCAGGGCAATCATTAATTAGCCCTCCTCCCCCAGCTCTCAGCCCAACCCCCAACCCCCTACCTTTCAGAGGCTGAGGCAGCCCAGCTGTCCTGTCCCAGGCCCATGGAAGGTCATTCATTCCTAGCTCAGCAGACTTGGTTCTGGTGTCCCGCAGAGAGCAGTGACCCCACCCCGCAGAAAAGAATTTTACAAAGTAAGTGTTTGTATGAAGCTGGGTTGATGTCCTTCCTCCACATCCTCAAAAGCTACAACAAATGCCTTTTTGGTTCCCAATCCAGCAACTTTTGAGGGTCAAACTGTTCTGTGCCTTAGTTTCCTCTTTGAGAATGAAACAATGGTAATAAGTGAAGTCTTGTTCGGTAGACAAAACAAATTTTCCACCAGACTAGACAGCAGAGGAAGAAAGGTGATCGTGCTGTGAAGGGTCAGAACTGAGGGGAAAATCTAAACTCACAGGTGTGGTCCCTGGTCCTTCACTGGAAAGAAGACAAGGCCCCTTTTAGAATCATGGAAGCTGAGGTCCACTGCCCCAGCTATAGTGACGGGAGAGACAAGACAAGTTCCCATCTCCTTGGTTGCCCTAGTCCCTTCTATCTGCCCAACCTGAGCTCCTGGTCTCCAAGAAAGAAAAGGAAGAGAGCTTCATGATTCAGGGAGATTCCAGCCCCATGGCCTGCTGGGAGGACACAGGGATGAAAGCCACAGACCCTCCCACTCCTAACCCCTGTGGGCATATATCTGGGGACTGTGTGTGATGTGGGGTGGGGGTCCTGCCTAAGCACAGAGATGTGGAGGAACAGTCTCACCCACACCCCTTACAGCCTAGCCTCCTTTGTCACAGTGCCCTGGCCGGCAGTCACACACAGTAGGAACTGAACGGCTGTCTAAGGAGTGGCTACAATGGCAGGCCAGTGTTCTACCACTGCTCGGGGCGGGGACATGTGCCATTCTGCTTTGCGATGTTGAATTGTGAGTGAAAGAGGCAGGAGAGTTCAGCCTCAAATTCGTCTCACCAGATCCCAGAAGCAGGTTCTCCATCTGCTCCGTGGCCCCTCCTCTCCCTGCCCCCTCCCTACCGGCCAGCTGGATTCTGATAAGCGTCTACAAAGCAGAGGGTTTGTCTGAGGAAGGGGAGAGCAATACATCAATGAACGTGGGAGAGCAGGAGCCTGGGAGACTACTTCTGGAGGAAGGAGCCTTCACCTGGGGGGTTGCATGGGGTGCGGGTGCAGAGGCAGGTAGGATGACAGCAAGTCTCTAGGGTAGAGCTGCTCCTGGCGTCACAGGTCTGTCCTTGTGCCCCGAGGGAGACTCAGCTGTTTGTCCCTCCTAGAGTGGGAATAACAGGCCTGCAGGGACACACATGGATTGTGGGAAATTCTGAACATCTCCTTTGCCAGGACTGAGGAGTCTGGAACTTCCCATGTACTTGGGGAGCCTGCCAAGGGCTCCAAGGGCAGAGGAATGTCCTGGATTGCTGTCTGCTAGAGGGAGGATCCAAAAGGAGCTTGAGGACAAGGGTCACCAATGGAACTAGGCAGAAAACAGCTATGCCTGGGGAGAGACGTTGGTGTCATGTCCCTCTGTGGACTGAGGACAATTGTCATGAGCTCCTCTGACATCTCAGAGCAGAAAAGTAAGATTTGGACGGGAAAGGACTTCGGAGAACGTTTGAAGAAAGCTGTCTGGTGAAGACCAAGAATGGACTACGTGTGGATTATCCTTAAGGAAAATGAGGAGGGCAGGGCTCTCAGCACCGACCAGTGACCTTCCTGGCCTCAGGTTCTGCATCTGTAACATGCAGTGACACTGGAGCAACTGGAGGATTAAACAAGGTCACACTTAAAGCATCTAGGACAGCAATTCTCAACCTTTTTCATCTCCTGGTACACATAAACTAATTACTAAAGTTCTGTAGCACACCAAAAAATGTATTTTTTTGCCAATCTGACAAAAATAGGTCTAATTTTGGTTGATTTACAAAACCTATCACCTACAGTTTTTGCTCCAATGTGACTTTTTAAAAGATCAGGTGCTTATACTTGTATATAAGGATTTCTGGTACCAAGAATTACACAATAAGATGCAACCTTATTATGCGACCTGACCTATAAGATGTCGCTCTGTTGTATGGCCCGTATGTTTGTGGTTCAAGACGGGGCACTCACACCACACGGCTATTGCTGTGCTGGCTGCTGTCACTTTTTTATTTGACAGTCTAAGGGAAAAGAGGTCAGTACCTCTGACTAAACAGCCAGGTGTTGCATATTTTAAAAATTCTTGCAGCACACTGGTTAACATTTGCCGGTGTAGAAGAATGTTTGACGTGTAATAGTTGCTAAGTGTCTGAAGTTATAACCATTAATAAAGTAAAGGAATAAAATAAAACTAGTAGCACTATCCCAAATCTGTGCCATCTGATTTAGTAGCCATCAGTTATATGCAACTGTTTACAATTAATCACTAAAATTAAACAAAATGAAAACCCAGTTCCTCAGTCACGCCGGCCACATTTCAATAGCCACAGTGGCCACCACACTGGACAGAGCAGCTGTAGCACGTTCCACAGGCAGAACAGCCTATGGGACAGCGCTGGGCCAGGTACTCTCCAAGCCACTGCCCAGTTTAATATTTTGGGAGTCTATGAAATACTTGACTTCCAACCAGTCGGCCCTCCCGCCGGCTGTGTGCTGTTTCCTCCGGGAACACGTGCCCTCACAGTCTTCGGTTAACCCAAAAAGAAATGGAAATCTCCCGCCAGCAACAATAACAAAAATGTTACAAATCTAAAATCGAATGATACATTTCAAAGTCCATTAAAAATTAATTTGGATAATCCATCATTTTTTAAAAATATATGTACTGAGACTCCCCTCCAGAGTTTAAAAATACTGTTACTGGCCCTGGCTGGTGTAGCTCAGTGGATTGAGCGCGGGCTGGGAACCAGAGGGTCCCGGTTCGATTCCCCGTCGGGGCACATGCCTGGGTTGCAGGCCAGGTCCCCGTGAGGGCCATGTGAGAGGCAACCATACATTGCTGTTTCTCTCCCTCTCTGTCTCCCTCCCTTCCCCTCTCTCTAAAAATAAATAAATAAAATCTTTAAAAAAAAACAAAAAACTGTTACTGCTCTAGTCCAGTGGCTCAGCTGGTTGGAGCATCCTCCCATTCACCAGAAAGGTTGAGGGTTTGATTCCTGGTCAAGGTCAAGGCGCACACCTGGGTTGCAGGTTGGATCCCCAGCTGGGCTGGGGAACAGGAGGCAACGGATTGTTCCCTCTCACATCGATGTTTCTCTCCCTCTCTCCCTCCCTCCTTTCCTCTTTTTCTATGATATCTCTCCCCTTCTTGACTTCCCAAAGGTGTCCCTGTGTTCATTTATTAAGAAAAAATAAAAATTAAAAAAATAAAAAGAAATAGAAAGATTTTACTAACGGCTCTCCTGGGGGCAGGCGTCGTGGGGGGAGGCATTTGGGAAAGGCTCCACTGCAACTCAAGGAGACGGGGGAGGAGCGAGAAAAAGCGTGAAAGAGTTCAGGTGAGAAAGCGCGGAGACACAGAGGACGTACGCCCTCCTGCCTTCCCTCTCTTCATGGATTGGCCAACCTCTGACCGAGGCTTCAGGGAGGAAGAGGAAAGAGGTGGTCTTCAGGGTCTTTCGGTCCAGAGCAAGACGAGCCAGCACAGGGGGGAGAGAGAAAGGAGCTGCTACCAAGGACAGCAGGCTCAGGAGTTTTCCTTCCCCTGCACCTGCCCTGTCCCCACCCCAGCACCCACCCAGACCTGATGGGACCTGTGCTAACAAAAATGGCATATGAAGCAGGTGCCAGAGAGTGTTCATGGACAACCATGGCTTAGAGAAGGGAGGAAAGATCTCAGAAGAGTGGTAGAAGCGCTACCAGGCCCAGACCCCAGCCTGGAGCCCGGACAAGGGAAAGAAGGAGCCTGGGGAAGAAGGGAAAAGGAGGACGGGAATCAAGTAAGGGACACTGCTGTTCCCTCCCTTGTCCCCCTGCCAGGCAGTGGCCTTGAAGGAAGGCAAGCTGTGACAAGAAGGAAGAGAATGCTTTGGGAGTCCAGCAGAGAAGAGGAAAGGGAGAGGGAAGCCGCGCTGGTCCGCGTCGGGACAGAAGCCAGTCTCGGGAACTGATGCCTGAGTAACAGGTGCATCTGTCTGCACCTGTTGCAGGACACGAACGACTGTCCTGCTGCTCCAGCTTCTGGCGGGGTCTGGACGAGCAGGGGCTATGTCGTTCACAAGGCCCAGTGCAAGATAAAAAATGCAGAGCCCCTTGCAAATTACCAATGTTGGAATTGGGGCACAGACCAACAGCTGTAGCGGGGAGGGAGGAGAAGGGGCTGACTGAACGAAGGTGCAGGGACTAGTCAAAGAGCACACATGGAAGACCCACGGATGGTGGGGGGATGGATCGTGGAAGTGGGGGGCGGGCTGGGTGGAGGGGGAGCGGAGGGAAAGGGACATCTGTAACAGCATAAACAATGAAACATCAAAAATGATAAAAAATAAGAATCTCAGGAGGGCAGCAGCAGAGCGGTACACCAAGCCTTCTGAGAATGCGGGGTGACTGTGCCGTCACTCGCCCACGGAGCCCGCATGGCTGGGAGCTACACTCCTGTGTGTGCTGCTCCTGGAAGGCTGGTCACATTTGCATCCAACTCCCAACGCCAGGCAGATGATGACAAGGGGCCCCACTCCACTCCCAGTCTGTGCCTCCTCCTCTTGCTTGGCTCACATGCCCAGAAACTCGGCTGTTTTCTCTTGCCCCGTGGCTCTCAGGGCTGGCACCGCCCCTCGCTGTGCCCAGTTTCTGTTTGCCTGCGGGCAGTCCAGCCACAGAAAGCACAAGGAAAAGCCAGCCACCAGGTGGGTTTGCCTCATCTCTCAGATCTGCCTTCAAGGCACAGGAGCACTCCGTTCCTAACCAAAGACAGCTCCAGAGCTGCCTCACGTCACCATTATTTCATCCAAAACTTTTTCCTCCCAAGAAGGAGGTGGAGGACAAAGGGGCTCCTGGCTTCGAGGGGGTAAAGTCAACATTTCTGCCCCAGAGACTAATCAGGTTGTCCTTTTCTGTCACATGCACGTGCGCGTACACACACACAGACATCATCTGAGAAAGTCGGGTGGTCCACCTCCCCAACAGAGCCCAGGGGCTTTTGTCCACGTTCCCTCACAAGTCTGACTTGTCATGAGAAGGTGCCCAAGTCAAAGAGCACGTGTGATCTGGAGGGTGAGGGAACAAGGGATCTGAATGGGAAGTGGGGAAAGTGGACAATGAATACCTGACCCCAAAGACAGGTGCCCTTCCTTCCTAGATTTCAATTGTGCTCCCAAGTGACAACTTTGTCTTCGTACTGAGTTGAGTTCTCCCTCCAACTCTCCGCCCCACTGGCCGTGTCTCCCTTCCACTTCTCCACACCTAAGCAAAAAGGATAAAAGGCACAACACCGCTGTGTCGGTCTCCTCTGGCTGTGCCCTCTCCACCTTCCGCGGCCGTGGCTGGTCCCAGGGAACTGGCCCTCCAGAGAGGCCCGTGGCGCTTCTGCCCAGAGCTCTGGAGACAATGGCTCGGAGAGGGAGGCAGAGCAGCGGCTGCAGCTTTGCCTGCAGGGTGGCTGCACAGAATCATTGTCTCCGCGCAGAACAGACAATGGTTTGTGTCTCCGGCTTCTGTGCCAAGTAGTTTACCTCCTCGGACCAAAACAATCCTGAACGTTTCCTTTTAATAACCAGGAATGATACAGAAATCTGGCCCCAAGCTGAGAATTTGTATCTGGTTGGAACAAAAGCCAGCCCCAGCTGTAGGAATGGATATATCTAGTGTTCCCTCACCTGGTCCACAGCCACCCAGACAAACACACAGTGGACAGATAACCAACAACTCACTCACCAGAGCTCTTCTGCTGTCCCCCGTGCTCTCACCCTGACTCCTTTCACACTCGAAAAGGAGAAAGGTTTCCCTTTAATACTCACCAGGTCCCTGGTGAGTAACAATCATTAACAGCCACACATGCTGACTGGCCTTAACCCCTTCAGCACTGGGCTGCCTCCAGCTGGCTGGTGGGCTGCCCCGTCTGCTCTTCCCAGCCCTGAGGAAGTGGCAACTCTCACCTTGACGCCATGCACCTGAGTAGTGCACTGCCTCCCATGTGCAGGAGGGAGCCCTCTAGTCCCACCCCAGCTGCCCCACCTGATTGGAGCACACGCACAACCTGAGGCGCTTGGCTCTGGCACGATGCCCAATTGGATGAGCCCACATTATGAAATATTTGCTTCACGGGCCAATAGAGAAGCTGAGATCTGGGGGAGGGGATGATATTTTTATTTATTTCCGGTGGAAGAAGAACATACAATGGTAGTCATAGCGTTTCCCAGGCCTGGGACAGAAGTGGTGGGAAGGTGGGCTTCAGGTTGGAGGAACAGCCTCTGTCTGGGGCCAGTGCACAATCCTGGGAGGCGGCTAAGCAGTTTCAGCGCCTGGCTGTTTAGCTAGAAGATTGCTTTGCCTTAACCACTGCCTGCCTCACTCGGGAGTTTGGAGAGTGGAACTAGGAATTGTAATAGAAAGGAAGGGCAACATTTTGGCAGGCAAAGGATTGCTCATGTCTGCATAAACTATGTGGCCACAGGTCTTTACATTTCAAAGTAGCAGAAATTGTTTTTTACATCTTCGCAGGATGCGGATGAAAGGTGGGCAGAATGGGTACAAGGCACACACAGATCCCCTCTTGAGCCCTTTAAAAATAGCCAGCTGATTTAAGGAAATCTAAATCCAGCATAAAAGTATCTACATGTAGTATGTATGCAAATCTATGCAGATATGTGCAAATGAGCAGCTCCAGGCTCTTTGGAGTAAGTCCCCACCAGGATTTTTCTAGTTTGGGCAAGAAATCAGGTAGTCTCCAGATCCTATATCAGAGCATCTCACTAGAGCATAAAGATATTAGTAGAGAAAGCATTAAGAGCTCAATAAATATACCCATTGGACATTTACTACATATAAAGCCTTTAAGTGCAGTCTAGAAGGGATGTTAAACAATGACCATAAATATGATAGGATATACAGGAGAATGCAAAGGCCCCCAGTCTAACACCCACAATTAATACTCTCTTCTCCTTTCTGGTCCCAATGGGTGACCGGGCTGCTCCACCTCTGGCCAGTCTGCATCTAGTTGCTGGCACCTTCTCCTTATCAACCCTGGTTCCTGTTTGTCTATCAGTAGTCCAGCCACTGTGGCTCAGGACCCGGGCTTAAACCAGCCAGGAGTCTTATCTTATCTCCTGGGCTGCCTCCCCAGTGGTCTGATGGCTGGTTGGTCCTGGCCTCTTAAAGGGGCTGCGCTGCATTGCCACCTGTTTCATTCACCCTCAAGCATACCCCCAAAACCTGAGGAAGTACTGCCTGTGGAGGGTCAGGTGCGCCATACCACCCCTTCCTCTGGCAGACTTTCCAGGCCCAGCTGGCTGCAGGGTTGCTAATGGAATGTGTTACTGATGTAAAACAAGGAAAGATGCTGATGTTTTACATGCCATTTTAAATGCTTATCATATCATGCAAATACCCTGCACCTCAGTATTTCTGGGCTCCTGTTCTGTTAAAGTAAGTTTTTAAAAGGGGATTAGGATATAAAGTCCATATTTTAAAAAATCAGTTGTATCTCTGTATATTAGCAGCAAACAGTTAAAAATTAAAATTTTAAAAATATCACTTACAATAGCATAAAAAATATGAAACAGATAAATTTGACAAAAGATATGCAAGATCTATACACAGAAAACTACAAAATGTTGCTGAAAGAAGTTAACTAGAATCCAAATAAAGGGAGAGAAAAATAGCCCTGGCTGGTGTAGCTCAGTGAATTGAGTGCGGGCTGGGAACTGAAGGGTCCCGGTTCGATTCCCAGTCAGGGCACATGCCTGGGTTGCAGGCCAGGTCCCCATGAGGGCCATGTGAGAGGCAACCATACATTGTCGTCTCTCCCTCTCTGTCTCTCTCCCTTCCCCTCTCTCTAAAAATAAATAAAAATAAAATCTTTAAAAAAAAGTTAAAAAAAAAGGGAGAGATAAATAGTTTGCATGGATCAGAAGACTCAATATTGTTAAGATATCAATTGTCCCATATTTTTCTGTAGAGATATAATCCCAAACAAAGTCCAGGCATATTCTTTGTAAAAGTTGACAAGCTAACCCTGAAATTTATACGGAAATTCAAAGGACCCAGGATAAGTGAAACTTGAAAAAGAAGAATAAATTTGGAAGATACACTTGAGATCAAGACTTACTATAAAGCTGCAGTCATCAAGATATTGCGGTATGGGCATACTGTAAATGCACAGATAAACAGACAGAAGAGTCCAACAATAAACTCTGCATATAAACTCAACTGATTTTCAACAAAGGCATGAAGGCAACTTAGGGGCGGAAATGGCAGCCTCTTCAACACACAGGGCTGGAAAAACTGGTGATCCACGTACCAAAACGAGACAAAAAACCCTAGACCACAGGCGGCAAACACAAGGCCCACAGGCCGAATCCGGCCCTCCACCTTGTTTTATGTGGCCCAGCACCTTGTTTTTACCCCATGGCAGTGCCAAGCTCTCACTTAACTGTTAAGGAGTAGTTACATTTATGCAGTCCTAAAGTTACATTCAGCCCTTTGAAAGCAACCGGGAGGCTGATGTGGCCCCCGGTGAAAATGAGTTTGATACCCTTGCCCTAGACCCTTCTATTGTATCATTAAAAATGAACTCAAAGTAGACTAAGATCTAAATGTCAGGGTTAAAACTAGAAGACAACAGGAGAAAATCTTGGTGACTTTGGGTCTGACAAATATTTCTTGAATATGACACAAAACGTACCAATGATAAAGAAAAATCAATAAACTGAACTTTATCAAATAAAAAACCTTGCTCTTCAAATGACACTGCTAGAAAAAGGATGAGGTAAGCCAGAAACCGAGAGAAAAGATCTGCAAAACATGTAGCTGGCGCAGGACTTTTATGTAGCACATATAAAAGAAATCTTACACTTAATATTAAGGTGGCAAAAAAAAAAACCCACTATAAAAATGGGCAAAAGATTTACACAGACACTCTGCCAAAGACGGCACGTGGTGTCGAAGCACGTGAGCAGATGCTCCACGTCACTGGCCACCAGAGAAACGCAAATGCCAGTGAGATGGCTCCCCACGCCCACTGGAGGAGCTCTGATGAAGACTAACCACGCCAAGGGCTGACACGAACGCAGACGACCTGGAGCTCAGACACTCCCGGGGACAATGTAAATGATACATCCACTGTGGCAAAGTCTGGGGCTTTCTTAAAAAGTTAAACATACAGTAACCAAACAAGCCGTTCATTTTCCCAGGTTTGTAACCAAAAGAAACGGAAGTGCACGTCCACACAGAGATTGTTCACCAATGTTCATAGCAACCTCTTTGGAAGACTCCACACTGCAAACACCCCGAAGTCCACGAAAAGGTGAGCACACACACGCATCACATCCTTACAACAGAATCTGCCTCAGCAATAAAAAGAAATGAATTACTGACCTGCACAACATGATGCATCTCAAAGTAACTACGCTGAGTGAAAGAAGTCAGGCCCCACCCCTCCCAATAAAAGTGCACAGTGTATGGTTCCACTCCATAAAATTCTTTAAAAATGCAAACTCTATAGTGACAGAAAGCAGCGCAGAAGCTGCATGGGGATGGGGTGGATAGAGGAATTTCAAAGAGGCAAGAAGAAACTTTGGGGCTTGAAGCATATAGGTGCATTATCTTAATTGTGATTATAGTTTCACAAAATGCATCAAATTTTACTGTTTAAATATCTGCGGTTTATCATAAATCAATTATACCTCAGTAAAGCTTTAAAAAAGAAAAGAAAAGCCTTCAGCAGAAACCCCCCCCCCAAACTCTTGGACTCCACCTATTATGTTTCGCACTGTGATGGACTGTGGGTAAGTGTGTGGTGGGGGTGGAAGGGGCTCCAGCTTGTCCTAGTGGCCTGCTTCAGTGCAAGAGAAATGCTGGTTAAAGGCAAGGATGGACGTGGCCTCTGAATCAGCCAGCACTGCTCTCGTGGATTAGGTCAAATAATGTGGCAGATCTGAATATGGTCTTTATAAAAAGAAAAGATTATTTGTTTTTTTATGACAGAGGGATAATATCGAGTTAAACCCTTCAGAGTCCACAAAGCACACTCATCATTATGTCATTTGGTTCTTTTATGGTCCTATGAAGTAGGCAGAAAAATATTTAAAAACAACTGAAGCTTAAGAGGTAAATATAACCCAGCTCTTACAAGGGAGGCAAGGCTGACCCTACAGTTGGTCCAGAGCTCTTTTCTGCTCCCTCACGACCTGCTCCTCAGCCTGGCTAACACCCTTCCCTGTGTCCCTTGGCCCTCGTCCTTTGTCCCAGAGCCGTGGGGAACATGGACCAGCACCGTGGTGCTCACCCAGCACTGGGCAGATGCTCTCTCTCGGAGAGTGGCCAGCAACAGACCTGGAAGGGGCTCCAAGGGTGAGTGAAAACGGGCAGCTCTGGGGTGAGAATAGGTTCAACTACGGGGAGCAATGCAGTGTTAAGACAAGGAAGACTGGTAGACATGAGGGGATCCAAGGATCTAGCTAGATCACACATTTGATGAGAAAAGAGGGGGGAAAATCCAACCAAACACCACTCCCAAGGCAGGAAGTCTGGTGGGTGTGGAAGCAGCTGGAAACTGTTAGAGGGCTCCAGGCCAGATCCACCACTGGGCTCCAGGCCTTTGCGTCCCTCCCCTCCCTCCTGTGCTCTCTGTCCCCCACCCTCCCTGCTCTTCTACTCTGGCCAGGGCGCAAGAACAGTGCTGGCTGCCAGCCCCACCTCTCTCCCCCTTCTTCTGAGGACAGGATGATGGGGGAGGGAGAAAATCCACCCCGCAGAAACTCAATAATCAAGATTAATAATATTTTTATGCAAAGTTTTAAAAATAAAAATTATCATGGACACGGACAATAATGTGGTGACTGTGTGGAAGGGGGGTGCAAGGAGTATAAATGGTGATGGAAAATACAATTTAAAAAAGGAAAAAATAAGAATAAAAATGTGAAACGTCTGTGACGAATTAAGTACTGTCAGTAAAGACTGGACCAAGGTTACTGAATGTCCCTTTAGCTTGAGGCTCCTACAGGGAGCTCTGGTATTCGTCCTGTCTTTGCTGATAATGTTGATATTTTGTTCATGAAATTTTTATACTGATTTTGATTTTTTAAAGATTTTATTTATTTATTTTTAGAGAGAGGGGAAGGGAGGGAGAAAGTCAGGGAGAGAAACATCAACGTGTGGTTGCCTTTCAAGTGCCCCCCACATCTGCCCGTTTTCATGCCTGCCACCCAGGCATGTGCCCTGACTGGGAATCAAACCAGTGACCCTTTGGTTTGCAGGCCAGCACTCAATCCACTGAACCAGACCAGCCAGGTCTGATTTTGATTTTTTTAAATATTGCATTAAAATAATGTGGCAGACCTGAATATGGTCTTTATGAAAATAATGGATTATTTGTTTTATAGCAGGAGGGAAAATATGAAATAAAACTCTTTATGGTTCACAGAGAACTCTCATCATCTGATTCATTTATGGCCCTATAAGGTAGGCAGAAAAATGTTATTTATCTTTATTACTGAGTTTTTTGACACCCTCTTAAAGTTTGAGGCTAAGGAGAGTGCCTTAATCACCTTACCCTAGTGACTCTGAGTGGAGTAGAAGGGAGCTGGGGAGCCTGGACAAGGCGCACAAAGGACTAGGGAGCATTCTTACTCTGCAAAAACCCTCAGTGCATGGGGAGCGAAGAAAAGGCTGAGACACTCTTCCGGTTTTAAGGGGGTAGAAACGTGGTCCTGGATTAAACGCTAGTGACATAATTAAGGCAACTGGTGAAATTTAAATATGGACTGTATAGTACATTAAAGTATTGCATCAAGGTTACATTTTCTGAATGTGTTCACTGTATTGTGGTTATGCAAGAGAATATCCTTCTTTTTAAAAGGAGGGAAAAAATCCATGAAGAAAGCCCAGAGGTGACGGCTGCCTGAGAGCAACAGCAAACCAGGAGCGGACAGAAGAAAGTAGTGACGGCAGTAAGCCTTGTCCAGAGACGGGGTACAGGGGCTTATGGGACACATTTCTCCTGAAATAAGACTCCTCCCTCTCCCACAAAAGACTTGACAACTGGCACAGGAAGACAAGGAAATTAACACCTACCAAGGCCATCATACCAGCAAATTCTCTGCGTAACTTCTGGAAACAGGTACTGCTGCCCTGGGCTAGTGGAGGAGAAACCTGAGTGGTCAGGTAAGCAGCCCAAAGCTACACAGTTCGGAAGTGGGAGAGCTGGGATTGGAGCCCAGGACACAGTCCAAAGGCAGCTCTCTTCCCACTTCGTGTTCTTTGTGCAAATTGAAATTCCCCTCTCATGCATCATCCTACAAGCTAATCCTTTAGTTTATTTTTACTTACTTGAATCTGCATTGGCCTTGAGATTTTTGGCTCTAGAGACAGACAGCCCCAGTTTAAACCCTGGCATACCAGTGACTACCCAAAGGGCTTTGGGGTTTTTTTGTTTTGTTTTTTAATATATTTTATTGATTATGCTATTTCAGTTGTCCCAGTTCCCCCCTTTCTTTCCCTCCACCCCCACCTCCCCATTCCTTACCCTTTAGTTTTTGTCCATAGGTCATACACATAAGTTCTTTGTCTTCTACATTTCCTATACTATTCTTAACCTCCCCGTCTATTTTCTACCTACCATTTATGCTACTTATTCTCTGCACCTTTTCCCCCTCTCTCCCCCTACCACTCCCCTGTTGATATCTCTCCATGCCTTATATAAATCCCTTTAACATTTCATATAATAAAGGCTGGGTGATGATGAACTTCTTGAACTTGACCTTATCTGAGAAGCACTTTATCTGCCCTTCCATTCTAAATGATAGCTTTGCTGGATAGAGTAATCTTGGATGTAGGTCCTTGCCTTTCATGATTTGGAATACTTCTCTCCAGCCCCTTCTTGCCTGCAAAGTCTCTTTTGAGAAATCAGCTGACAGTTTTATGGGAATCCCTTTGTAGGTAACTGTCTCCTTTTCTCTTGCTGCTTCTAAGATTCTCTCGTTATTTTTAATCTTGGGTAATGTCATTATGATGTGTCTTGGTGTGTTCCTCTTTGGGTCCAACTTCTTTGGGACTCTCTGAGCTTCCTGGACTTCCTGAAAGTCTATTTCCTTCACCAGCTTGGGGAAGTTCTCCTTCATTATTTGTTCAAATAAGTTTTCAATCCCTTGGTCTTCTTCTTCTCCCTCTGGCATCCCTATGACTCAGATGTTGGGATGTTTAAAGATGTCCTGGAGGTTCCTAAGCCTCTCCTCAGTTTTTTTAATTCTTGTTTCTTCATTCTTTTGTGGTTGGATGTTTTTTTTCTTTCTGCTGATCCACTCCGTTGATTTGAGTCCCAGTTTCCTTCTCATCCCTATTGGTTCCCTGTAGATTACCCCTCATTTCCTTTATATTATCCTTCATTTGTTCAACTAATTGAGACCATCTTTCTTCCAATCCTGTGAGCATCTGATTACCAGTGTTTTGAACTGTGCATCTTATAGGTTGGCTATCTCTTTGTCACTAGTATTTTTTCTGGAGCTTTGATCTGTTCTTTCATTTGGGCCATTTTTTTTTTTCTCGGTGAGCCTGTTACTTTAAGGGGCGGAGCCTTAGGTGTTCACCAGGGCGAGGTAACCCATGCCGTTGTGTTGTGATGCTGTCTGTGGGTGCGGGGCCTGAGAGAACAATGGCACTTGCTCTGTTCTCCACACTTCCCCAGCTACCCACAAGCAAGTTGGGCCCTTCTTTGCTGGTTCCGGGGTGAGCAGGTGGGCCTGCACAGTTCCAAGTCCCTGTGGGTCTCCCCAATGAACTCTCCTGTGAGGCCGGGAGTTCCTCCCGCCGCCGCCTCAACCCCCACAGGTGTTGAAACATCAACGTGTGTATTCAGTTGGTGGTTTGAGGCTTTATTTCCCCACATTGGTGGGCCGTGAGGTCTGTTCCACTCCCCAACTTTTTCTCCTGGTTTATCTGAGCGCGAATGAGGGACCGCCAGTCACCAGTCTCAGCCCCGGTTTTGCTGAGTGCACCCGCTGCGTTTTGGCCAGGTGTACCCGCCATGGGCCCCTCCGGGCAGCTGGAGCATTGCTGGCACCGCTGCACAAACTGCGTCTCGTCAAGTGCTCTCCACCCGGCTCTTACCAGTCTGGATGAATGTGTCTTCTTTAACTCCTTGGTTGTCGGACTTCCACTCAGTTCACTTTTCTGTCAGATCTGGCTGTTTTTGTTTTTTAAATGGTTGTTTTTCCTCTTTTAGTTGTGCGAGGAGGCACAGTGTGTCTACCTACGCCTCCATCTTGGCCGGAAGTCCCAAAGGGCTTTGGGTGCATGACTTAACCTCCCTGCACTTTCAGTCCCCCATCTGTAAAAAGGGTTCATAGCAGTACCTACTTCATGGGTTTTTCATAGGATTAAATGAGATTATACAAGTAAAGATTAAGAGAGGTCCTGGCACCTAGTAAATGTTCAATAAATGCCAGTAATGATTATCATCTGTCTGCCTCTGTCTTAGACTGTTCATGTATGAGAAGCAATGGCCTGATATTGACTGTGAAACCCCTCAGCACTTTGACATGTGAAGATGGATGCTTCATAATTGCTCCTAAAGAAGTTATCCATCAAGATGCACTTAGAGATTCCTAAATCAAGTTTGTCACGCCCTTGAGCCACCCCCCACTTCCTTTTCCTGAGGAATCAGAATAATCAACACCTTAGAAGCTCAAGCGGGAGGGAGGTCTGCCCCTAGCACACTTTGAACTGGAGGTGGATTTTTTTCTGTTATATCACACTTGGAAGTTAAAAAGCAAGTCAGTTCAAAGGTTACATCACTGGGCAGAAGGAGTTAACCAAAAAGACTCGAGTTCTAGTGCTTACCCTATATCCATCCCGCTGTACATAACGTGGGCAAGTGCTTACCCCTTGGGGCCCAGTGGACATGGGACAGGGGCTCACCTTGCCCTCAGAGGCAGTAACAGGACAAAAGAGGCCACTGAGTCCTGAGTAGTTCAGGTCCTTGGAGAAGGCTGCTCTCTAAGGCTAATTTCCCCTGGAGCCCCCTGCCCATTTTAGAGGTTTGGGTTGATCCGGGGACAACCCGAAGCACAAGAAAGTGAAAAATCCAGCAGAGTATGTGTGTAGGGCACTGAAGAGGAGCAGGCCAGGGGCAGGGCAGTCAAAGGTCAAGCAACTGTCACGTTTCACCAAGATGTCCTTCTGTGACAAAAGCAGAGCTGGAGCAGGGCAATTTTTTGTCTATAAACAGAAGCTCAAGAAGCCCCTACCCACACGCAGGCATGACACAGAAGACATTGCGGGTGAGGAAGAAAAGGGCTGTGTGAAGTGGCAGTTGGCAGTGAGGGAAGGAAGGACACTGTTCATGTGGGTACAGGGGCAGAGCCAGGTGTGGTGGGGCCACAGCTTATACAAGTTGGGGCATCCTCATTTTAAAAAGGCCGCAAATACAATTAGAGAAGACACTGGAAGGGCCCATGCAGTGAAGGAGCCCTAAGCTGAGCCGCGTTGCTTCATGGGACGCAGGCCTGTGCTGTCAGCACCCTGCACGTGGGTGCACACTCTCACACCTGCACCCATCTGAGCCGCCTGCCTCAGCCCTGCTTCTCCTCCCCTTCACACAGCGCTCTGCTGGACCTGATTTGTTTTCACGGTGGAGAACACAGATTTGAGCCCCTGCCTCTTGAAATTGAAGTGCTCCCTACTCCGTGCAAAGGGCGTTTGTATTTTGCATCCCTTCCCCATCCCCTCCAATGCACTACACCGCCACCATCAGCACCAGGGCCCAGTGCCTCCCCACCCCATGCATTTTGCTGTGGGTAGCCCCACCTTCCCCAAAGGGTATTGCAGGGGCCCTCCAAGCTTCCAGAAGGGGTGAAACCACAGCTTCCCTCGCTGCCTGGCTTCTTGCATTCCAGCCCTGCGTCCAGAGTTTGACCTTCTCTGTGGCTGGCTACAGATGTGTTCTGTGTTACAGAAATAGCCTGGCTCCTGGGCCCCTGCAAGCCATCCCTCTCCTTCACTCACAGACACTCCCACCTCCCAGGCTCCAGGGGAATCAGGCAAGATCACAGGGAGGTGCTCAGTTCTCCATTCCCCTCCCACACACTCCTGGCAGAGCAGAGCCAAGCAAGGCCTGCCTCCAGCCCTCCTCCCAGCCCCAGCCCTTCTGCTCCATGTCCGTCCTTACACTGGATGGAGGGGAAAGGTTTAGCGGAATAAGGCATGAAGGAGGCATAAAGAGAAAGGGGTGGCACCATGAAGAGATTATACAATTGGCCCCTCAGTTTGTTTCTTCTCTGCTCTGGGGTTTGTTTGGATGAAGGCAGAGGCCAGCCCAAACCCCAGTCTTCATGCAAGGGGTTGATTTCATAGTCACTAATTTGATCCTAACCTAAACAAAATGGTGGGCATGGCTATCCTCATGAGCCCAGGACAGAATGAGGGACAATGGGTTCAATTACATTATAAATGACTGAATTCACAAATGGTGACGAGCTTCTGGATGAAGCCCTACTGTTGACTCCCTAGTGTCTGATGGAACAGTTAATTAAATCTTGTATGGCGGACTTTACTAAAAGGATAGTTTTAGCAGTGGGCAAGATGAAAGCCTGAATGGCCTTCAAGATTCAGGTCCCATGTCTTTCTACCCACAGGGAGGGGCAATGCCACCTCAGCCATGCTCTGCTTGGGCTCCTTCAGTCACACTGGCTGCTACCTACTAGGTCTTGTCCATCCCCTTGGTCAGGCAAGAAAAGAACTGAATAGGAGAGGTTATGGGTGTATAAACTCTTTACCAGGGTGTCCAACCTTTTGGCGTCTCTGGACCACACTGGAAAAAGAAGAGTTGTCTTGGGCCACACATTAAATACACTGAGACACATAATCACAAAAACATCTCATACTGTTTTAAGTAAATTTATGATTTTGTATTGGGCCACATTCATAGCCATCCTGAGCCTCATGTGGTCCACGAGCCACAGGCTGGAACCCCTGCTTTACACCAAACTCCTCTAGGCTTGGAGGTCCAAGAAGGGCTAATGTTATGATAGATAGAAAGTCCTCACCCCTTTCTAGAAACTGCTCCCACCCCAATACCAACACAGTTACCATGGTAATAGCCACGTTCTTAAAGCCTTGGCAACACTCCCTTGGTTATGGTGGTAGCTACCTGATCCCAGCTCAGCCAAACCCCTTGCCAGGGCTCAGACTTGGGACTGAGAGAGAAGAGAGAGCCATCCTCTCCAGGGGACGACACACGAGGTGGCTGCTCGAGACCTTTCTGCCCTGTAGACTGGCCCAGAAGTTGAGGCCTCTGCAGTGAGAGCAACAACTGAAGCCAGCGCACGGATAGGAGCCAACGAGAACGCACTCGAGACATTCAGCTTCTTGCTTCTAGTTTGTTGCTGTGGTCCGGCCATTTCTCTGACCCTAATGCTAAAACCTCCTTTGGGGCTTAAGCTGCTGTGAGTAGTTTCAGTAACATGTACTCAGAAGTCCTAACCATACCAGGGAGAGGGACAAGATGACCATGATGACTTCTGGAGGACCCACCATCTCATCACCTCTGCGTACTTGGCATGAGGAAGACAAGGAAGGTGAAAAGGAAAATGAGTGGGAGGTTTGCCCAAGGGCAGCAGAAACCAGTGCGGGGAGATCTCGGGGGGCCTAGAACTCAGGCTGCCTGAGGGGCAGGACGAAGGTAAAGGTCTGAGAAAGCAGGTGAGGTTACTACTCTCTGGTTTAGAAAAGCTCCTAGGATGTCTAGGAGGGACCTGGCAACAAATGTGGGGCCATAGGTGAGCTAAGACCCCTAATGAAGGTGGAGGTGGGCACTGCTGACCGACAGGCTTGGGGAGTTCAGAACCAGCAAGCTGACAGAGCTTGACACATGTCCCACAGGACAGTCATTATTCATGGGAGAAAAAAAAAATCCTTGTATTCTTTCTCCTGCATTTTCTAAGGCAAATGTGCATCCTTTGCTGCCTCAGAGCCTCACAGTTCTCTCAGGCCAAGGGGTCCAACCTGCTCCTCAGGTCTTCTTTAGAAAAACCTACTTTCCTGGCACCAATATGAGCTAATGGTCCCTTTAAGAATATTTTCCCCCATCTGTTCTCTAGTTGGCCAGAGCAGATGTTCCTCGTTTCTATGGCAACTAACCTACCACCCTTCCTAATGGGTGTCCTCCTAGTGAAGGACACAGCTCAGGCAGCTCCCCACGCTGCTTAGAGTTCACTGACAGCAGGCTCCTCGCCACACAGCAACACGGCGGACAAACGGGCCTGGATTATTAACAGCTCAAATCTTATGTAACCTAGAGATGACCCAGAAATGGCAGCTGCCATCTGACAGCTCAGACAACAGACCAATGTCCATCTTTCCACTAAAGTATTAAAAGTACATGGTGTGTCTTTAGCAGATTGAATTAGTATTTCCCTTGACCTTTTCCACATCACTAGTGAAGACTAGTGAAACCCCCTAATTGAATTTTCCTTATTTCAAGCTGAACATCAATATCATCTTTATCTGGGGTTCATGATCCTTCCAGACAGTTCTCTCAAGACTGGTCCCTACTCAGGACAAGACTTCTAGTAGAAAGCATTGTGCATTCCCTGGGTTCTTCACAAAGGATGGGGGGTGTCCCCCTACAGGTGATGCTTCTCTCCCTAAACCCAACTTGACCCTATTGTTCTTGGCTTTCACAGTCCCCCAAAGCCAGCTGAGTTCCTCTTGAAGCCACAAGCCTCCTGGGATTCCAAAAGTCAATGTATAAATAAATAAAACCTATCAGACGTACAGAAAGTGCCTCCCTAATCAGAGCTCCTCACCCACACCCTCGAGTCTCCTCCACTCATTCCTAGAGAGGTAAAGGGTGCCACGGCCCCACAAAGAAGCCTGGCTCTGGAGGCCAACAGTCCTGCGTTGGAATCACAGCTCAGCTATGTCGTTGGAATCACACGCATGGGCTGAATGGCATTAGGCAAGTTCTGACCCTCTCTGAGCCCAAGCTTCCTCATCTGTGAAATGGGAATGCTGATTGCACCTGATAGGATTTGGGGAGGCAGTAGGAACTGCAGTGCCTTAACAGCACTCCCAAATCCACAAACATCTGAGAATTGAAAGCTGTTTTGTAATTCAACTGGTGGCAGAACCCAACCTGACTTGACCCTAGTTGGCAGCAAAGCATGACCCGGACTGGCATGAGACTCTTTATAGCCTTTAATTTATTCCACGTAATATGACCCTTTAAATAGGTCTTGTTGTAGAAATATTAACATATTTGATTTTGGAATGGCTCCGAGCCCTGCTGGAGGTTCTAGGTAATACACAGTACATGGGCCATGTTACCATTCTGAAACCCGCAGGCCCCAGGGGTTTCAGATGCGGACCTGTGGAGCTGTCTCTGCCACTCCTCCAGCCCCTGCAGACAGGGGTTTCAGGAAAGCCACCAGAGTTATTGAAACTAAAGCTGCCGACAGCCAACCAAAGGACTTGCCTCATTACAATCTGGGTCTCCCCCGGGTCCCTGGGTTCCTGCAGCCTGGAGCCAGCCCCCTGGAACTCGAGTTGGCATGGGGCAGGGGAGATGATCCAAAGACGAGCCCAGCAGCCCTTAAGGATCTGCTGCTTTCCACCTGAGCAAAGCCAACAGAGGCAGTGTATTGCTGTTCCTGGGTTGGACTTCAGGTGGAGACATGCCTGAAGATTCTTAACACACATGCCTCCCAATTCCCCACCTCACTGGGCTCCAAGCCCTCTCTCCACCCCATCACCCCCCACAGTTTCCTCTGTGCTACCTCCTCCCTAGAGACATTCCCAGGGCTGTAAACAGCTGGGCTGAGCACCGGGAAATGCTAATGGATGGAAGGGGCCAAAGTTTGTGGGGAACTGGACTGAGTAAAGGAAAAGATGCTGAGTGTGAGGGAGATGATGAGCAGGGACGCGCAGTGGAGCAGGTTTGGCATGTTCCTCCTGACGTGTCTCATGGCCCCAGGAGGCTTTTCAAATGGCAAACCAGTCCTGGCTGATAACTGCGAACAATACTGGGCAATTGCCATCCTTAGGTCTCTTGGCCCCAAAAGTACACTTTAAGGACTTACTGGCGATTACTAGGGACTTGACCCAATCTGAGGCACAGTTGTCCAAGTGGGCTCCCTGTTTCTGACTGTGGATCTGCCGTCTGGAGAATACCTGCCTCGTGCTGCCACCTCCAGCCACCTTTCCAACAGACATGCAGTTGTTGGACAGTAAGTAGAGCTGCAGTTCTGAAAGAGATAGTGGGCACTCCATCTCTTGCAGTGGTAAGGCCTGCCGGAAGTTCTGGAGAAGGCCCTACTGTCTGCTCTGAGACCGAGGCGTGTACAGTTAAACAAAAAGGATGCTGCCAATCAAATGCAACTCCCTCATTTTACAGATGAGGAATCTGAGGCCCAGAGAGGGAATGAGTTACCCCAGATCATGCAGCCAGTTGACGACGAAGGTAGCCCTAGAATCCCGATAGTGCTTTCTACAGCCTCACCGTGACGGGGATGGGGACGTCTTTAAGGGCCCAACCGTGTCTTTGCTGAGCTTTACCATCAGAAAAAGCCATGCTAAATGGTTACACCTTCTGTCCTCTTGGCTTGAACATTTCAGAAAAGATTCTCTCACTAAGAATTTGACCACACCCCACATCCCTGTGTCCAAAACCTACCCAAACTTAGGACAAAGTTCTCAATAAAGCCTCCTTGGGGATAGCCACCATCACTGGTGACCGGAGATGCCTTGTCACTATCATTCACTTGCTTCAAACCAAGGTGGAGCCACCAGGTGAACTGTGGCAGAGGTCTGTAATGAGCACCCCCTGGGTCCTTCTTCACTTTGCCTTTTTCTCCCAGCTAGTCCGAATAGGTCCATGGAACCTGTCATCAGTCACAGGCTTTTCCACGGCGCTATTCTGATGGGCTGCGCTGCTGTACTGATTCCGTGCTTTTGGCAAGGAGAGTCTCATGCACCAGGGCTTGGCCTTCCAGGTCAGAAGAAAGGGTCCTAGATAAATCTCAAAAAGAGCATCAAGTTCAATGTCTAGGGTGATTTCAAACTAGTTTTCCCCTAAACGATTTCTCTCCTGCAAGTCTGCACACATGTGCACGCCCAACCACGTGTCTCAGGCTGGCGGCTGGGGCCGCATGGGGATTCCCACATATTTGTCGTTCTTCCAGGCCTGACTCCTCAGAAGGTAGAAGATGCAGGTACTCTAATGCCTCTCGGAGCCTCCTGGTTTAGAAAAGCTCCAGTTGATATTCTTGAGGGCTCAGGAAGATTCACCATTTCAAAAACTAAAAGTGAGATGTTTAAATGCCCTGTACTCTTGACCACCTGGTTACAAAGGTGTTTCCAAATGATTATCACTGGACACCAGGACCCCAAATGTAAAATATATGTCATGCTGCTCCCTCCCATAACCCAGTCCACACATCCCTTCCACCTTTCCATAGACAGAAGGTGACTCCCGACATTCTCAAAAGATGACCATAGGACCCGGCTGGCGTAGCTCAGTGGATTGAGCGCGGGCTGGGAACCAGAGGGTCCCGTTTCGATTCCCAGTCGGGGCACATGCCTGGGTTGCGGGCCAGGTCCCCAGTGAGGACCATGTGAGAGGCAACCATACATTGCTCTTTCTCCCTCCCTTCTCCTCTCTCTGAAAATAAATAAATAAAATCTTTAAAAAAAAAAAAAAAAAAAGATGACCATAGGAACAGGAGGTGGCAAGGCCTGGTCCCCAGAGCCTCAGAGATGGGCGAGTCTCAGGCTCTCTGACAAAGGGGAAGAGGAACTAGGAGCACATTCCTTTGTCAAAGGCCTTGTCCCGGAGCTAGGAACCTCCCACATCTTAAAAATGAGGAAACCAAGACACTGTGCGTTTATCATGGAGACAGATCAGAATCCAAGTTTTCTGGAACCCACCCAAAACAGCCTTTTCAGGGAGATTCTCATCTGTCTGGGGAAGATCCTGCCCAGAAGCAAGATTTTTGGATTTCATGAACCAGTTAAACCAAAAAATGAAATTTAACAAACCATTAAAAGGTTGCCAGTTTTTAAATTTGCCAAATAAGGACATATTAAAAGGCCAACTGCCATCAACTCTCATCATCAGCTCATGAGCATAAGAAAGCCATACCTCGGAATAAATATTCAAGCACATCTCCTGCCCCCCAAAGAAATTCTCTGAACTGAATACACTTTGCTTTCCAAAAAGAACTCAGTATGTTTTCCCTATTTTTCTCATTTCACCTCAGACTGGTGGTTCGATAATCACTGGGCCAGATGACCTCTCTATGTCCCTTTTAGCTTAGCCTAAAAATTAAGAGAAAGACCCCAAGCTTTGGGGACGTGGACCTTTCCAGGACACCTGGGCAGGACAGATGTGGAAGAGGGAGGGGAACCAAGAGGCCCACACTATTCTTGGTTTATGTGAATGCACTCTGTCAACTACCAAGAACAGAACAAATGTTGGTTGTTGTTTTATAAATCCAGTGTTCAGTGAGTATCTACCTCCACATGAGGCGCTGAATTTTACAGTCTCCTCACCTGATCAGATAATTCAGGGAGAAAGGGAGGAAGCCAGTCTGCCCCAAGAATTATCTGAGACATAAAGGAGGTCTCTGGTGAGTGTGAGCAGCAAATCCACAGCATGGCAAGGGCCGAAGCCTGCTGACAGCCTGCCAGTTGCACAACGAGAAGCCCAGGGAAGACTGACTCCATTCTGGGGAGCGGTTTTTCCCTCTGCCTTTCTCAGATTATTGCTCTTGCTCATTACTCAATGGAGAGAGTATGAAGAGGAGGAGGTAGAGGGGTGGAGGGAGGCAGATGCAGCACAGAGGTGACCAAGGAAAACACATGAAAAAGCACTGGGTCTGGAGTCCTTGCCCTGCTGCATCTTTTGGCTCCAGTTTCCCGATCTCTTTTGTAGGAATAATTTCCTCGCTGTCTTCCCTACAGGACTATACTTAGACTGTGAGATCCTCCAGGGCAGAACCAGGTCTCATCCAGCTGCACACCCTCAATATCTACAGCAGGCCCTCAGAGAGAACGGAGGTTGGGAGACGTTGGCTAAACTGAGCCTATGGGAGTGCGCTGCAAGCTGGAAATCTCTACACAGCTGAAAAAAGAAAGGGTTATTATCATCTGTTGGCCAAAATTATGCACCACACCATCTATCAAATATACAAAGACACTGAATTCTATTTGGAAGTAGCCAATGATGTAAATAAAAAATAATTTTTTAAATACCCATAGTTTCAAAAGTAATCAGACTGTACGGCCTACTAATCACATTGCCTAACAAACAGCTGTGTGATCGCCTTGCAGATTCAACTGTGCCGCACAAGTTCTTGCGCTGAAAGTGTGTTTTACCCACTCTGTCCAGCCCCCATCGCCTCTCAGCCATTTCTCTTGTTATATTCAGAACCCAGTGAGCAAACCCTGGCTTGCTCACTATTTCGGGTTGCATCTATATTGAGAGCTGAGGCCCCCTGGTTGGCAGCAGCTTTGGAATGTGTGAGAGCTTAGGACTCCTCAGTTCCCTCTCCTTACTCCCTGCCATCCACTCCATGCTGCCTCCGGCTCACTCCACCACACTCTGGTCCCATGCTGTCCCACCACCCAAATGGGCTTTTCAAAAGCCAGCTCCCTCCTTGCGCAGGGTCCCATTGGCCTGACCCGCCCACCATGCCTGCCAGACCCTGCCTCACAGCATGGGCTACCCGCAGCACAAACCACCTGCCTGGGCATCTGGGCCAGGCTGTCGGCCCACCAGCCCCTGTGTGAGGTGGGCCTCTGACCTCTGCTCCTGGCCACTGAGAAACATCATGCAAACCCTGGAAAGACAGAGCCACTTTCAGCCAGCCTTCTGCCCCACCCGCCCATCACCTCTTCACCCAAATGCTTTCTTTCAGGAAGAGTGCCAAGCCCCACCCCCACCCCACCCCGGACTTTGGTCTCATCCTGGCCCATTCTGAGGCACTGGGAAGAAAGTGCTCCTGGCACTTGGCCTTTCACAGCTTTAATCCCTTTAGGATGGTTCAAGGGATTAATTTCACATGAAGACCATGCTGGTATCCATAATGGTTACACCTTCCCAACACACAAACAGCTACAGGACTCACAGCTTATGGGAAGGGTTCCAAGCACCTGCAAAAACCAGGACTGGCTCTAGGGGCATTAGTCCTCTGGACACACATCTGTGGTACCGATCCTTGTCCCGAAGTTCCCTCTGCAGCCCGCTACTTCCAAGTAAAGAAATACTTACATTCTAGAAGTCAGAAATTTTCTCCTATTTCTTGAAGGGAGATCCCCAAGGAAGATAGTCATTCATAAGACATTTTTATTTGTTAGGAGAGACATTCTTATACGTTAGGAGAGAAAGAGGGCATAAATGAAAGGAAAAGGAAGTAAAAGAAGATTTGCTTTCAATATAATAGAAATGCCTCAATTCTTTCTCTCTCTCTCTCTCTCCCCCTTTCCCTCCTTCCTTCCCTCTCCCTCTTTCTCTTTCACACCCCGCCCCCATCACTCCTCTTTGCCCGGCATGTGCGTTCTTCTCCCTAGCCCTCTCCACTGGCTCGTTTATGTAGCTCCAGCTCCTCCTAGCCCAGGTCCCCTGGACCCCGACTTTACCTTCCATGCTGGAGCACAGGGCCCCACGGGAAGACTCAGACCGCTGATTGGGAAGAAATTAAACAACGCTCCAGATCTGAGAAAATTGCCAAAGGTGGCAGATGCAGGTCCTGTAAGAAGGAAGGAGTCCAGGAGTCCAGAAGTGCCCTCGCCCTCCGAGGAAGGCTCTGGTGTCAGCTCTCCCCGCTCCAGCATTGACTGAAAACCAGGGGAAAGTCTCGGGATAAAACGGGGTCTGAAATCCGAAACCGCAGGTTGGCTGACTCCTATATAAACACACTCACGCCCAGGCTCCTTGGGCTGATGGCTTACCCGCCCCAGTTCCTCTCCCTCCTCTCCCCGCCTGCAATTTAGTAACATCAGACAGCCCTCTAGCTGCAGCTCCTCCAGAAACCCAGAGCAGAGAGAGCCCTGCAGACTAGGGAGAGACCTGTCAGGCGTGGTCCACAGTCTCTCCCAACCCTAACCCCCTCCAGCAATTCAAGTCTAGGTACTTAAGTGGTGCTCACGGTCCTGCAAGTAAGGGTGATGGGCAAGTTCCCAATTTAGTAGCAATTTCTAGACTCTTCCTCCACCTCAGGGAATAATAGTCTCCTAAAGATCAGATCCCAGATTATCGGTCTGGAGTGTACTAATTGATGAACACACCTCTTCCATCCCCTCCCCTCCCCTCCGTGCCCTTCCTCTTCCCTTCCTCTTGACTTCCTCTCCTCCCCTCCCCTCCCCTCCTCTCCTCTCCCAAGTCCCAGTGTCTGGCTGTTATAGAGCCCCCTCTTTCCCTAATGTTTCACCCGTAAGAGAATCAGGCCACGGGAGAGTGGGAAGGGAAGCCATGGTGACAGCTGCCTCATTTTGCAGGTAAGGGACTGAGGCCAGGAAGATGAAATGGCTTGCCAGAGCTGGGGAGGGACTCCCAGCCCAATCCGGGGTCTGGGGTGGTGGAGTGGAAAGCGAAGTCTGTAAATGTCTGATGGAATCACGCTTTGGTACAACTAGACACTCACTTGAATCACTGAATGTGAAAAAAGTCACTTACCCTTTCTGGGCCTCAATTTCCTCATTTGTAAAACGAGGTAAATGATAACTACCTGAGAAAGTAGCAATTAACTAAGCTAACAAGTATACAGCAGTAGGCACACAGTAGGTGATCAGTGAAGATCCACCGCTCCTCTGCTCCGTTCACTACTGCACACTCCCTCCTACTTTTGACTCAAGAGGTGACTGTAACTTGCCTTTAGTATTTGCTGTCCCTTCAGGTGCTGGCTTCATGTTTCTCATGCGGTGTCTTTATGTCACACTGACTAGTAACATTCACAGGTCACTGTGTACAGTGCTAACAGTGCAGCACCTCAGGTCGTGAAAGGGAAGTCTTACATTTACAGACCCAGGTCACAGATGTGCCCGCAGACCTGCCTGCAAAGTCCCCACCTCCAGGTGCCAAGTTCCAGCCCCCTGAGCCCAACCAGCTATTGAGCACCCCAAACTGCAGACACATCTCATTTTACCGTGCTTCACAGGTACTGAGTATTTTTCACAAAGTGAAGGCAAGACCCCTACCCCCAAGCAGCAAAAAGATTACAACTGGATTTATTTGTGCTACTCTCTCTATTGCAGTGGTCTGAACTGAACCGCAATATCCCCGAGGGGTGCCTGCAATCTTCACCTTAAACTCAGCATATCTGAAATGAAATTGAGATTCACCACCGACTGACTAACAATATTGTAGTACAGTCTCCAAGACAGAATAAATGAAGGTAGTAAGTGGCAGAGCAATTAACTTAGTATGCTACCATCTGGGTTAAGAGATGATTTGTAACTAACCGGATGATTATATTTGCCTCAAGTAGGGTCAGCAAACTCTTGTGTAAAGGATTAGATGGCAAGTATTTTTAGCTTCAGGTGCCATATAACAGCCTCTGTGGAAAATACTCAGTTTTGCCTTGGTAGCATAAAAGCAGCCAAAGATATATGCAAACAAAGGAGCATAAATTAATTAGTATAAACAAGTGAATATAAATAAATGAACATGAAAAGATGAGCATAAATGAGTGAGCACAGCTATGTTTCAATAAAACTCTACTTGAGTTTCATATCATTATAATGTGTCACAAAACTATTCTTCTCTTTCTTTTTTTTCAACCATTTAAAATGTAAACATCATTTTTGGTTTGCAGGTCATGCAAAATCAGGTGGTGAGCCAGACTGGCCCATGGTGGCAGCTGAGACTGGCTCAGAGCATCACAGGAAGGACGGGGCCGGCCGTGGTGACAGCGGCCATCTCCAAGGAGGGAGCAGGTCCCAGATGGCGCAGGAGGGAAACTTTTCACTGGGTACCTTTCTGTGCCATTTGAATATTGTGATCTATGCACGTTTAAAACACTTCGTAATGGATGGGCTCCTCACCCAAGTTCTCTGACTTCTATCAAGGTCGACGTTTACTGTCCCAGTCAAACAGCCTTCCAACCGCCAGGTCAACTTCTCTCTCTCTCTCCTGCCCCAGTGTCTCACCCCGGCAGTAATCGGCGTCCAGAGCCCAGCAGCCCGGTTCACCGAGCGCCTCGGCCCACGACTAGCTGCCTACTCCTCTCCCTGCCACTGCCACCACTCCCCCTCAGTGCCGTTCCATACAGCCTCATGCCCTCACCTAACTTTGTACTTGTGTTGTTTCCAAAAGAGAGACGGAAGCTCTTTAAGGACTGGGACTGTATATTGCAATCCCACGCCTCCCCCTCAGCTCCTGCACCAGGGCCTGGCACCCGAGGAAAGTCTGTAAACGGCTGCTTGATTGTTATCTGCCACCCTGCTTGAGACAGTTTGGAATACAGGGCAAGACCCACTCAGAGCCGAAGCCAGTTCGGAGCCACACAGCGGAGCGGGACTGCACCGGAGCGCAGGGCCTTTGATGGCGGCAATGAACACTCCAGGGGAAGAAAGAGGTGAGAGTCAAGACTAGGTCCTAATGAGAGGGCCTGCGCTTTGGAGAAGGCAGTCAGGAATCCCCAGGGGATTTCCTCCTAATTCCAACCTCTCGGGCATTAGCCTAGTAGGGCAGGGAAATTTTGGTGGCCCCAGAATCGGAGCCTCCCACGCTGAGGAGGAATCTCAGCACTGAACAGTCTGCCCTCCCACCCAAGGCAGGAAAACCCTCCCCCGCTCCTAGAAAAGGCGGGCATGGCATTTGAGCTCCTAAAAGGACCAGATGCTCATGACTTTTGCAGGTAGCCAGTTTGTCGAAGCGCTGTGAGCATGACTTGCCGCTTCCACCCATGTTTCCTGTCCTGTAACTAAACAGAAAAAGACTTCCTGAACGGGTAACAAGAAACTAATGATAACTGCCCAATATAAGAGAGTTTTCAAATATTTCTTCCTCCCAAGATGTTCAAAGGGTTTTTAAAGACACAAAATCATTGACTCCTCGGAATTGCAAACACCTTTGCTCAAAATATTTATTGAATAAAGTTGAATACAGTCACTTTTCCTGCTTCCCAACATGAAAGAATTCAGGTTATGCTGTGAAAGTAATTGTGCCATTTCTTTACAGGAGGAAACTTCACAAACATCTATGGCACCGTGGGCCCTAAAGCCCCACTTTATACCACAGGAAACTCTGAGGAGAGGAGTCAGCTAGTTTGCACAAAGTCACACAGCCAGTAAGTGGGAAAGTCAAAATTCAAAACTAGCTTTGCCCAGCTTCAAAATTCAGCATTTTCCTACAGTCTGATGTTTCCATGCCAATAGATCATCACCCTCACCATTTCTGGAATGCACAGGAATTATTATTTCTATCATTTCCATCAGAAGCAGGGAAGAAACCACAGCCCACCGCAGTCCTGCAGTCCGACAACAGACTCCATGCTCTCGATGTATCCCGGCCTTCCTGAGTGGAGGGGATGAGAGTAACGCCAGTGCGTCAGCGTCCCAGAGATACCCCAGGGGCGGAGTGGCCTCCCTGGCTCTCACGAGGTGCCCAGTCCTGTGCTTTCCTACAGCCCACCTTTGTGGGGGCCTGGCTCCCGTCTCCCCACAGGGCTTGGTGTTTGGGAGCCCATGGAACATGGCATTGCTTGGGCAGCACAAACACAGCATTTGCCTGGTCCTGGCACCTTTCTTTTAGTAAATATTTGGCTGCCTCATCCAGGAGAGGGCCGGGGCCTCTTTGCCCCACATCCCAACAACCCCTGTTCTAGGAAGATAAGCTGGATGCGCTCAGAAGAATCACAAACACTTACATCCAGCCACTTCCCAGTCAGTCACTTGCATCAGTTGCCTCTAGCACACCCCCTGAAGTGCTCTGAAACATTTGCTGGTTGGCCCTTAGCACATTATGGAAACTCAGCTTCAAGTCCCAGAACGGTTCCTGATTGAGTTCACACGGCTCAGTGATGCACTCCTCCACACAATCGGCAGAGCTCCGTGCTTGGCTCCCTCTGCAACCTAGTGCAGGTGCTTGGAAAAACACCTGGTTGCTCTCCACTTCAGAGCTCATGTGCTCAGGAACACGCACATTCCTGAGCTCATCTGGCCTCCGGCGCTGGCTGGACACTGGGGATGATCCTCCCCATTTCTGAAGAGGGAAAACCACAGCCAGGAGTCTGAAGCTCACACACACAGCATGTTAACACTGCAGACACAAACCGGCCCCAAGCTCACTGCCTCTCTTCTCAGCCGCAGAGAGAAAACACCCACGCTCTCTGACAGTCTACAGTCTGTACTGGCCCAAGGAAATTCCATGATTCTCCGCCTCCGATGCCCCCGTTCTCCGGGGGCCATCCTTCAGACCTTCACCTGGCTCGCACCAGATGAAGTTACCGACCCTTTCATCTGCCATCTCCCTGGGAGGTGCAGTCATTAGCAGAGAGCACTATGTAAGTGTCTAATTAAGCAATCAGCAGCAAATGCAGAAACCTGTTCAAGCCACCTCACAGAGCATCCACCCCGGGATCCTCTTACAGGCAGCTCCCTCCCCTGAGCTTCCTGGAAAGGTCCCTATTGTTTGCCTAGAACACAGAAAACTGTCTGATTCTGCCCTCCTACTTATCTGGTGGCACTGGCCTCTGCATAGCCCCGGGGGGTGCCATTCACATGCAGCTCGGTGTGAATGGTGGCCCCAGAATTGTGGGACACAGCAGCCCCAGGCGGGTGGGAAAGTGAAAGTCCCAGATGGCAGGGACAGCGTATTCCGAGAGGATGTCTGCCTACCTGACCTCTTTAGGAGTCCCAGAGCCACGTCCTGCCCTGCTGGCATGTTGGGGTCAGGGCACAGGCAGCAAGGAGACCCTGAGCAGGTTGGCAGGCAGTGGCCGCGGTGGAGGTGGGCGGTGCCAGCGGCTCAGCACCCCTCGCACCTGAGTTTCTGAGCACTCTCTTTTTTGCACTGTAACTCACCTGTTCCTGTTTCAGCCTTTAAATGGAATGTTCCACTTGTCCTAGAAGTCCAGGGGGAGAAATCATCTGTTTAAGAAAAGCTTTCTTTTTTAGGGACTGCAGTCTCTGGGGTTCCATCGGATAGTACTGCACATGACAGGTGGAGAAAATGGGACAAGAGCAACTGCAGAGGAGGACCCGTGGGGGACAAGACAGACTTGAACTCCTGCCCACTCCCCCTAGCCTGGGACGGTCTAAGCTTGAGGCTGGAGGGGAAGGGACACCTGCTGCCTCTGTGGCTCCTGGCAGATCCCCCTCTCCCTATCTGACGGGCACCCCAACAAGCTGGGGTAAGAAGCAATGAGCCCCTTGCCCTTAACCTCTTCTCCTGTGCCCCTCTTTGAACATCTTATCTTTCTTCTTCCAGGCCCTTATCTCCCAACTCTAGACCTTTATCAGCTCTACCTCTTTCACCTGCACAATGGAGCAGGAGGGTAGAGATGGCTGTGTTGATGCCACAAGCTTTTCAAAGACCCAGTGTGTAAGCCAGTACTGGACGGGGAGGGGGGGAGGGTGTGGCGGGTGGAGACAACAGCACCTCAGGGACAAACTCAGGCCTTCTAGTTCCACAGGGACTTAAATTACCCCAAACCCACAGGAGGTGGGCACCTAGATCAGTACCCTCACAAGCCCCAGGGCTCTGCCGGCCTGGCCCAGAACCCTAACATACACTCGTTCCTCCCAGACATGTGGGTTCTTTCTGACAGAAATGGGGGGACAGCTTTTCTTTCCAGTCACTGAGCCCTGTCCAGCTCCTATGAGACAAATTGGACTTCGGTTGCAGCAGAAAAGATTTAGGTTAGACACCAAGAAGCACTCAAAATGAGTGTTAAGAAGAAGTTGAGGACTCTGCCATTGCACTTTAAGAACACTACAGCCCATTTCCCCTGGGTGGGCGTGGCACAGCACGTTTTCAGCAAGTTACCCTCCCGGTTAGAAGCTTCCCGTGGCTGCCCCTCCCCTGCCTGCAATCTGAAGTCCTCGCTCACTCCTTGTCTTGGTGCTCGAGGCCCACCACAGCGCATCCCCATCCACCTTCCAGTGTCAGATTCCACTGCTCAGTGTGCAAACTTCCTCACGCGCCCAGAGCCTCTCAGAGTCTCCGCAAATGGCCTCAGGCAGCTCTGCTTTGGCCATGGCATGCCCACCTTCTTTCCCAGAGGTCCCTCTCCTCTCCAGCCACCAGAGCAAGACAACCTTTAAGATAGCAGATCTCAGCCAAATTGATTATCTGATAACCCAAGAAACTTCTCTAAAACACGGATTCCCAGGACCCATCCTAGAAGCCTGTTGAATCCCAGCCTCCCATGAGACAGGCAACCACTGCTCTCAGGCTGAGCTCAGATGCCACCTCTTCCAGAAAGCCTTGGTTGAATGCCCCACCTGCAGAAAGCCCCCTCCCCGGGGAGGCCACGGGGTAAACTGATCATTCATTCCATAGACATTCCCTGAGCATCCACAGGGCTAGATCCTAAGACCAGGTGAGGCCCCTGCAACTCAAGGAGTCCCCAGGCTTGTACCTGGATGCAGACAGAACCGAACCCACAGAGCCCTCCTCCCCTCCAGGGCAGCCCACCATGGGGGCAGAATGATGGAGCTGGGGGATGACCAGGGGAGGGAGCAGCACAGGACAACAGCTTCTGAGGGGGGGTTGCTCCAAAGGGGTGACACAGGCAACAGGTGGGAGAATCTTGGCCCTTGATTAGGTCGGGGGCGTGCTGGAGGCAAGAGTGGCCTCCATTTCCTGCAGGTTCACCATGCACTGCGGGGACCGCTCGCTAGTTAGGTTCTTATTTGTCCCGCATGACTAACTGAAGCTGGAGGAGGATCTGGGCCAGGCTGTGGAGTCCCCCCAGGCACGAAGTGGCTCCTGCTCAGGAAATATTTTCTTACTGATCAGTAGTTGAAATGATCCCTGAAGGCTTACTCCTAGCGGGAAGAAGCCAGGATCCTTCAGGAACTACAGCCCTGGAAAATGTTTCCCTAACTTGTTCAACTATTAAAAGCAACACCAGGCCTGGTGAGGGAGGAGAGGCGCTGGCAGGTGGGAGCCCGGCTTTCCTGACACAGGCCGGAAGGTGGGTGTTAGAGCGCTCCCTGTCCCTGCAAGAAACCTGCAGGAGGCTTGGGGGACAGCTGCCGTGAAGGACAGCCATAGGTCACCCAGGGTAGACCACAGGAGCAATGCTCTCAATGGGCCGGCCTAGGAGTATCCACCTCCCCAGAAGCCCCCGATCCCGAATGCCAGGGTGGGACCTGTCGGGGCAGGGCTCGTGTACAACGCTGGAGCTGGCAAAGACTTGTCAGTTGGCCTTTTCCTTCTCCTGCTCCCAAGGGGTACAACGTCTTAGCCAGCCCAGCCCAGCAAGAAGATGGTCCCTTCCCATAGGGCACAGGTCCCCTTGGTTTCCACCTTTCGCAGCCATCCCGTCTTGAGTTTAACCTTTTTCTGGCTGGCTGGCACCGAAATGCATCCCCTGCTGGAGAAGGTGATGTGGCAATCAAAGTTACCCAGATAAGAACGACACTGCCAGGCAGAGGAAGCCACAGCGCACCCCTCTGTCCTCTGGCCTACGTGTTAGGATCTCCCAGGGTGGAGGTGGTTCCATTGTATCTCACCACTAGGCAACTGGGGCTGAGGAACAGAGGAGCCAAATGAAGAACCCCAGACAGGTGAGGTGGCCTCTTCGTATCCGTCTATCCACTTCCTTAAACACCTCCATGGTTAACACGGAATCCCACAATCGGCCGTGACCTGCAGGTGAAATGACTGGAACTAGAAGCCAGGAGACCTGTGTCCTAGTCTGCCCTGAGCCGTGGCCACATCCCTGAACACCTCAGTGCCCCTCTTCCTTCACCTGTGAAAGGGGACAGAACCTCCGCCACCCTAATTCAGTTCTTGCGAGTGTGAGATAACTTGATAAGTAGAGAAATGTTTCAAAAGTCAACCCTAAAAGCAAACACAGAGTACTGTTGACGGCACACTGATCAGCTCGCAGGGGCCCAGGCACTGCAAGCCTGGCCGTCAGCCCCACACCCTGGGCCCCAAGCAGGGCTGCAGGCTGGCTGCCACTCTCTGACTTGAGTCCGGTAAGGGACAAGGTGGTGACCAGCAATATCCCCACAGCCAGATCTCCAGGAACAAACACCAGAGCCCAGCTGCAGCCATCTCTGCACACTGTCTTCAGGGCCCCGCGTCTGGGAAATACAGGGACCTTCCCGTGTCTCGAGCGGGCACCCCAGCTGGAGCCCCACCCACCTCTGAGGAAAGACCAGGACGGAGCTGCTGATGGAGCCGCCCTTGGCTGTTCCCTCTGCCCCCGCAGGTTCCCGGTCACTATCCAGCTTGCTTTCTGAGCAGATTCCGTAGGACAGCGACTTTCACATAATTTTTGACTCATAAGTGGGTTGGGGAAATCGATTTAGTAAATCAAGATGGGCATTTTAAAAATTTAATGGAACAGAATAGAAAACTGTGTGTACTGCACTTGGTAAGAGTTAAGTATTAATTTCTGATACTTTAATAACCCAGAACACACACACAGTGTTAGAATCTTGACTCAGCCACTAAGTCTTTCTGTTCCAGTGTCTCTGTCTTTAAAATGAGGACACTGACAGTGTCCCCTTCATAGGGCTGCTGTGAGGATCATACTCATTAATGTACGTAAAGCATCTGGAAAAGTACTTGGCACAAGTTCTACATAAAAGTGTAACTTCATGTATTAACAACATATGCATATAAGAGAGAGAGTGTGTGTGTGTCTTCCTGGAGTGTGGAGAAAACACTGAAGCTGATGCTGTGGGAGAAGCAAGGAAGCATCTCTCTGAGGACAGCGTAGGCTTCAAGTCAAATTCCCCGGCCTCAGGTTTCTCGGGTGTTCCTCCCCTCGTGGCTGGGGGAGGGGCCGGGGGCTGGGCAGCGTGGGTCTGACTACGCTGAAAGCTCTGTGCCAAGCGCTTCCCAAATTAACGTCCACTTAATCCGCAGTCAACTCTGCAGGGCAGGTGTTACCGTGCTCCCACTTTACAAGTGAGGGAACTGAAACTGAAGAGTCAGCCAGTGAGCGCATGAATAAGAGGAACAACAAGTCAGTGTTTCTCTCCCTCCCTCTCTCTCTAAAATCAGTAAGTGAAAACAAATTTTGTTAAATGTGGTACATATACACAATGGAATATTACTCAGCAATATAAAAGAATGAAATCGTGTTATTAGCAACAACTTGGATAGACCTAGAGGGTAGTATGGTAAGTGAAATAAGTCAGATAAAGAAATATGATGTGATTTCACTTATATGGGGAAATCTAAAAAAATACCAAAACAATGAACAAACAAAGCAGAACAAAAATAGGTTAATGGAAACAGAGAACAAGTTGATGGTTGCCAGCGAGGGGGGTGGTGGAGGGATGGGTGAAAGAGTGAAAGGGAATAAGAGGAACAAACTTCCGGT
This sequence comes from Micronycteris hirsuta, assembly GCA_004026765.1. Classification (NCBI taxonomy): domain Eukaryota; kingdom Metazoa; phylum Chordata; class Mammalia; order Chiroptera; family Phyllostomidae; genus Micronycteris; species Micronycteris hirsuta. The sequence continues at coordinate 160,397 of PVJI01000460.1, read as the reverse complement.
CACAAAACAAGCACGTTCAGAAGGCGCCATACACGGCACAGGGCATCCAACCAGCCCTAGTGCAGCGGCTCTGCATGATGCGGAGGGTCACTAGACTGGGTGTGGTTACACTGTCAGTTTGTAAGGCATGTAAATGTTAAATCCCTGTGTTGTACCCCTGCAACTAGGACAATATCGTGTACAAGTTATGCTTTAATAAAAAGTCCATTAAAAAATTTTCCCCCAAGCACTCAGTCTATCTCTGGAACTGATGGGGTTCACCTGACCCAACGGACACTTCTAATGAGGAGCACGAGGGGACAAGGGGACAGCAGGCACGGCTGCAGGTCGGTCCCCGCCCACCACCTTCACCTCCCTCAGAAAGTCCCCGATGGGAGCGAGAGGGACACGCGTTTCCACGCCACCGGCTCCACAGACCACTTCCCCCAAATTCCCAGCATCCGTGTGTCTCGCTGTCTCCAGTGAGAACGGGCTAGCACTTCCTCACACTAGCCCACAGCTTTGTTTGCACATTTTCATCCTGGTGTAAGCCTCAAACACAGGTCTTTAAAAACCAACTGAGATCCTGAGAGACTGAGGGGCTTGCTCCTGGTCCTGAGCCTGTGACCGTGGGTGTGGATGGGTCCCAGTGAGCCCGCTCCAGAGCTCTCCCATTCCACACCTGATGAGGGGACCCCTCCCTCTCTCTGTAACCCTTACTCAGGGGATTTCCGAGCCACGTTACAGTCCCGTATCATGATAAGTTTTCACCTATCTGTCTCCCATCAGACTCCGAGTTCCCTGAGGGCAGTGACCATGTCTTATTTATCTTTTTTCCTGGTGTCTGGCATGTAGTGAGTTCTCAGTAAGTGTCTGGGGAGAAGGGCGGAGGAAGGAACGTGGGAGGGATAGAAAAAGATGAAAACAGGAAGGGAGAAATGACAGGGGAGGGAGGGCTGAGGAGGGATGGCAGAGAAAGAGTGAGCAGGAAGCAGGGCAAGGGGGGGAGGGTGGGACCAGGTATCCAGAGATAAGGGTCACCTCCAGTCAAGGGACTTGCGCCCGTGATGCTCCACTGGTCTCAGTCCAACTGGGACACGTGGAAGCAGGCTGCCCCCACCCCAGCCTGTCCAGGCCAGGAATGAAGGGCACCTTGCAGCTACCAAGGAGGCAAGGCAGTTCCCAGGACTCTAGGCACTGCAGCGCCACCACCCTCCCTTCCCCCGTCGCACCCGCAGAAAGGGGACGGGCAGTACCTCTTCTCCTCGGCCCACTGCCCACTCTGGCCTTGGTGCCGCCGTCCCCCACTCCCACTAAATGGAGGTTCATTCCTGTCCTGGGTGGTGGGAATGGGTTCAGTAGAATGGACACCCACAGCTGGCCACCCCTCCACTGGACTCCCAACCCCAGAGGTGAGGTGGGGGGCTGGCATCAGCAGGAACCTGAGGAAAGAGCCGAGTTCCTCCTTCTGGATTCACCACAAACACAAGCTCTGTGCCCCCAAAGGTGCCGTGAGGCGGAGGGAGGGGTGACTTCTAGAGGGAGGGGCTCCCGAGCAGGCTGGGCCCTTGCTTGACTCTGGGAAATGACTGGAAACCACGACTGTGCGAGATGGCTTTTCCCTGGAGTTTTCCTGGGGCGAGGAGACACTTCGTGATCAGCCGGTTCAGACTGAACCCTGGAGAGTCCCCACCACTCCTCCTCTCCGGGAAGTACCAGATCCCCTCCCCCTCCCCACATGGGCCATGATCACACTCCGTCACTGCTCCACACACGTTTGTGAAGACCTACGATACACACATCCGCAAGGCATGCTGGCCTTGGGGCAAAGGCTTGGAACTGGATCCCTGGAATAGGTGGGGGTAGGATGGAAGGCAGAGAGGTTCTTGGCCTTCTCTTAAAAATCCAGAATAATGCCATCACAGTGCAAATTCTGCCTGATCTCTTTTGAAAAACAAATCCTCAAGCCAAACCTGGTCCATGCCAGGCAGCCAGGCACCTGGAAGTGAAGCAGGAAGCTATTCCAGGAGATCTTGTGGCTTCTCCTTTGTGCCAAAGAACTGGGCGGCAGGGGCCAGGTGGGGGGGCCAGGTGGGGGCCCAGGCTCAGCCGCACCGTGCTCTCTGCACGGACAAGGCTGCTGTTGCAGGACAGAGTGTGGAGAGTGTTAGGCCAAGGCCACAGCTGCTGAGATGACCCTTGAGAGCACCCGGAGGACAGTAGAAGGAGTCAGGCAAGACGGACAGGACAGTCCACTACATGAAGCACGACTTAGTGAAAGCCAAGGGCACTGGACTCTCATTCCGCCCCTACAGCTCATATGCCCTGTGCCCTCAAGCAGGCTACAGTCTCTCTGACCCTCAGGTGGCCCTTCTGCACAGGGCCTAAAGGATGGGAGCAAAGAGAGGGGAGGAAGGAAACGGTGCCCCATGCCTGCTGAAACCCTTAAAGGGTTAAATCCATTCTCCTGGGTAAGGCTGCCAAGACTTTTCACAGGAAAGCCCACCTTCCAGCCTCCTCCCCAACACCCCTGAAGGGTTCCCCGTGCTCCTGCCCCTGACCACGCTGGCGCATCTCCAGTTCCCATGCTGCTTGCCCACCCTGCCCCCACAGAAAGCCAGCCAGGCAGGCTTTCTTTCTCTGTTTCCAAAGCACTCTGCACATCCAATCTTATTTTTCATAATTCTTTGTCCACAAGTCTGTCTGCCCTGCTAGACTGTGAACTTGAAAAGACCACGTCAAATTCCTCTTTCATTCAGCAAACACTCAGCAACAGTCTGCTCCGTGCCAGGCACTGGTAGGTGCCAGGATACCAAGCAGAGAAACGCTGCCTCACAGTGCGCTGCCCCGGTGCTGAGGACAGCGCGGGCACAGAGGGCACGGAGGGCCCAGCCGCCGCAGAGCCGGGCAGGAAGGCACCAGGCGCGTCCCTGGGCTCTGCACCGCGGGCTTTGCCTCCTCTCCAAAGCAAGGGACAAGGATATTGGGAAGAAGGAACTAAATGCTAAACCATGACCTCTTCCTGAGTACTTTACTATGTACTATGCAGGCTGTCGTCAGGGCTGCAGACACACTGTTTTTCTTAATCTTTAAATGAACTCCCTGACAAAAGCTTCATAGATGAGAAAAGTGTTGTCCAGAGAGGTTGGGAAACTTGCTTGAGGTCACATAGCAGGTGGCAGAGCTCCGACAGGACCTCAGGTCTGTCTGACCACCCTCTGCCTGCAGTCTCATGCTGCCGACCTTAAATACACGAGCACACAAGCACCTGTGTGCCTCGAGTTCTTTTTTTTTTTTGAGAGCACGTGAGAGAGAGAAACATCGATGTGAGAGAGAACATTGATAAGTTGTCTCCTGTACACAGCCCGACCAGAGATCGAACCAGCAACCCAGGTATGTGCCCTGACTGGGAATCAAACTCTCAAACTTTTGGTGGACGAGGTGATGCTCCAACCAACTGAGCCACCTGACCAGGGCTAGCCTTCTTTTATAAAAGAAGGAAATAATAATCTATTAACCTCAAGGCTCTGAACAGTAGAACTTTAATCCTAGTGGCCCAGGCAGCCTTCTGGAGATTCTCTATTTTCTTCCTTTCCCATTGCAACAGCAGGTCCCAGAAGCCTAATGAGCCAGGCGGGCTCCCCACCCAGGGAAGCCGGGGGGAAGCCAGTGGGACTGCACACCAAAGTGCTGCCTTCCAGCTTTTGCCGCCTTCGAAGTGTCATTAGTGACTGCTTGGCAGGTAGTCCCAGGCCCCTGCAGCCTCCACCGATGTCTCTATTACCCAGAGCTACCTACCACTGGGTTTCTGCCCTTAATGGGGAGAGAGCAGATAATGGGCAGCCTGTGATGACGCCCCCACCAGCCACAGTCCCACTTCTCCCACGTGGCCCTGCATTCTTCTCTCCAGACTCAGCTGTGACTGCTGCCCATGCAACCCCTCCTCCTGGGCTTCATGGGTTCTTTCCCAGCATCCCTTACTCCTTTCACTCCTTTCTTCTGTGAACTGCCCCCTCATACGCCCCCGCCCCCACTACACACACACACACACACACACACACACACACACACACGCATGCACGCGCATGCACGGTCAAACCAAGCTAACTCGCCATGGGGGTTTTGTGAACGGCCTTCCTGTCTCATGGAGTGTTGCTTCACCAGTGCAAGTTCCAGTACTTCTCCCTGTCCCAAATCTCAGTCACCTCCCCCGTGAAGCTGTCCCCATGGCCTGTGCCCAGCCCTGATCTTGCCTTTGTTTTGCATTTCCTCAGAACTTAATACCCTCCCTGCATTTACGCTGGCTGGAGCCATTTTTTATATCTGTTCCTTTGACAAACCTTTACTAGGGATCTACAACCATATGCCAGGCAGGCACTTATTGTGTGTCTGCTGTGTGCCCAGCGCTGTGTGCCCTGCACTGTGCTAGGCACTGGACATTCAGTGCCCTCAAGGGGCTTACGCTCCGGGTGATGACCTTCAGGCCCTGTCCTTGGGAGGCACACCTCTGCTCTCAGACCGGGAGCTCTCTGGGACTGTCTCCTCTTTGTTCCATCCCAGTACCTGACATTTACAAAGGACTTTTACTTTTGCAAGGTGCTTTTACATCCATTATCTCATTTTATCTGCACAACAGCCCTACAAGGTAGAAGAGAAGGTCTTATTATTCCATTTGAAAAACAGAATCACTGAAGCCTGGAAAGATGAAGTGACCCCAGCTGCTTATCAGGTAGTTCACCCGTAGAAGTCAGGCGAGTGGCCTTTGCGCTGCATCATGCCCCACACCACGCAGACCAGGATGTGAGAGAGCTCAATGGGACTGAGCGATGATCCGCTTCTCAACCTCCATCACTGCCGATGGACATCAGGGAAGAAAGAAGACTAAAGTGAAAATAGAGGGTGTTATGAGAGGCTGTGTAACTAGAAAGTTTGAACAAGTTTGTCCTTGTTTTCCTGGCACGTAATGGACTCAGTACCTATTTGTCACATGAATGAACAACTTACCAGAGAAGCACATGGCAGAGGGTATGAGCCAGCTAATAACGACAGCATACTTTGTGTCAGGCGTAATTCTGAATGCAACTCCTTTCATCTTGACGACATACTCACAACTTCCACAGTAGCTGTTACCACCTCCCTTTTACAGATGAGACAAATGAGGTTAAACACCCAAAGTGGTACCTGGAAGACTGACCCCAGCGCTGTGCTCTTGACCACAGTGGCCAAGGACAGGTCATATGTTTCCGCCATTCATGCTATCGCTCAGTTCTCATTATAAGCGCATTGAATGAGTGTTCTGGCGAGTGCTGAGTGAGGACTGAAGTCACACTTCTGCCCTGGGCCACAAGGTTCTGCATGAGCCTGCCTGAGTCACCCCCAGCTATAATGTGGCGTAATACAAATACAGTTTAGGGGTGGGGAGGGCTGTGTTTTGGCTGCACAAGAACTTCCTGAGTCCTCTGCACTGTCCACATCCCAGAGTCCTGCTGCTCTCATGGGCCTGTCCCCCAAAGAGCAGCTCTGCTCTCTGACTTGATTGCTAACAGGCCTGGTAAAAACCAGGGCTATGGACCTGGCTGGTGTGGCTCAGTGGAATGAGTGCCAGCCTGTGAACCAAAGGGTTGCTGGTTTAATTCCCAGTCAGGGCACATGCCTGGGTTGTGGGCCAGGTCCCCAGTAGGGGGCGTGTGAGAGGCAACCACACATTGATGTTTCTCTCTCCTTCTCCTTCCCTTCCCTCTCTCTAAAAATAAATAAAATCTTTTTTTTTTTTTTAAGCCAGGGCTATGGGTTATAAAGGATGGGAGGAAATTTCTGGCACCTTAACCAAGTAGAAGAGGATAGGGGTAAGGAGGGCAGAGTCATGTTTGTCACTGGGATAAAGATTCATAAATAGGATACAGAGGGTCCTTGGTGAATAACTCCTTGATGGGATAGGATGGGATGGGACAGGATGGGGAGGATGGGGCTGGGCAACCCCAGCTCTGGCAGTTTTTTGGCCCCAGTCAAAAAGGAAAATCTCAGCACCAACACAACAGGAATGGGGGCCAAAGAAAAAAAAGCATACAAATAATCTTCTCTGACTTCAGGTTTCTCTAAAAAAAATCCTAACTGGGAGGAGTAAGAATCAAAAGAAGGGATTTGGAACAGGAAAGCCTATCCCAGAAATCACCAAAGCTAAAATTTTTGTGCCTAAAGCTGCTGAATTCAGAGTTGATTCTGATCGTAGTGCTTCTAGATGACTCTGGGCCACTAGCTCACTAAGCCTCCCAAAGACTTCAGCTCCTCCATCTATGGAAAGGGTGTCATGTCACCTATATACACCTCTCCCCCTTCAGATAGGGGCTGTGTTAGGGTAAAGAGACCAGAGGCCAGACCACACTTGGAGTTATTTAGAGAAGAGGAGATGCAGAAATGCAAGATCTGATCAGAGCTCCTGGCTCTGGACAGGCAGGAGCCACCCCTAGGCAAAGTTTCAGCTGCCCCAGCTGCAGGCTGTTTTGATTGTCTCAGCGTGCCTGAGATAGGGAAGACGTGGGTGACATCTGAGGTCGAATCTCTGGGTCAGCCCCTGGAAGCTGAACGGCAGGAAGAAAGGTTCCTGTGATTTAAGCAACACAGACAAACGCAAGCCTGGAGAACCCCCAGGGACAGGCCTGCCAACAGCCCCAGTTTGTCCAACACGGAGGGGCCCAGAATGCAGGGCTCTCCAGCGCTAAAATGGAGAAAGTCCCAGGCCAACCAGGACAAGTTGGTCATTACACCAAAGGCCTTATACATGAAATAAGCCTCTGGTTTGCCAAAGGACCCGTAGGCACCACATGAAATCTCCAAGTGCGGAAGTACTGAGAGCTCAGGTACCCAGGGTTGGGAAGCCGAGTGCCCCCATGCCTGTCCTGGTGAGCCCTTGGCACAGACTACTGTGCCCATGCCCCAGCCTCGTCGAGCCTCGGTTCCTCCAGAAGATTTGGGTAAGTTACCTTCCCAGCTGGAAGGCAAAATACTGTTAGAAACTAACTAAGGTTTCTCGGGACCCTGGGCCCTGACAAAGGTCTTTCTTGGTGATTTCTTAGAGTAGCCTGGAAGCAAACCCAGGAGGGGGCCACAAAGCAGGACTCTGCTTCCTGGCCATCCCAGAGGTCACCTAGTTCTTCAAAGACCTCAGTGGCTGGGGCACCTAAGGGACGAAGGGTGAGCAGGGGGAGAAGCAAGAACAGCCATTTCCAGGCTTCCAACACCAAGGACAGCTGAGCTGCCTTTAACTTACAGATCGGACACAGAAGAGAAAGGGGCAGTGCCCCAGCCCCATCGGAACGTGTCCAGCCCAGTGAGTTGAGTTCCCCTGGCTTGAATCCACTTCATTTTCTCCTAAGCTGCTTTGTGGGGCAGGCTGCTGAGCACTGGACATGTCCAGCCCTGCTGTAGCCGACTTTCTCTACGGCCAAGGGCAGGCTCCAGTCCCATGCCCCTTCTGCCAGCTGAAACGAAGCCCGGGCTCAAACTGGGCCCCTGAGTTCATGGAGACCAGAGGGCATGAGTGGATACTCGGCTCCTCTGTCCCTTAAAGACAGTCTGTCCTATTCTAGGGCCAGGGACAAGGAACCGGCCCAAAGAAGTCAGGATGGAGAAAGCTTCTCCCTTTTGCTTCTGCCAACTTATAGTATTTCTTAATTCAGCAAATGTGTCATCAGTGCCGACTACGTGTGACACAATAGGAAAAAAACGGAGGCAGCTGAGACCCAGATGCAGAACCCTAGGAGGGGCAGGAGGACGTGAGAGTTGAAATATACAGATCCTCCCCAGTGCTGACCCTAAGGGGTCTGTGTACGGCTGCCCAACTCTGCGTCCCCACGTCAGTGAGCACGTGCAGGGTCGGGAGATAAAAGGGAAAGAAGAGAAGCCGAAATCCTGGTTGATTCACAAAGCAGAGATCTGTGGGGCAGATAATCAAGACTCGCTCCAACTTAGAACACACCTCCAACACGCAACGTTTCCTACCTGAGCCTAAGTCCAGCCCCTCGGGTTCAAGCTAGAGAATGAAAAGGGTCTAATGACATCTGTACTCAAATTTCTTTTTCTTCTCCTTGACTGGTTCATTCATTCATTCATTCATCTCACATTTCTTTCCTTTTCTTTTTTAATTCTCACCCAAGGACATGATTATTAATTTTAGAGAGAGGGGAAATGGAGGAAAAGAACATCGATGCAAGAGAGAAACATCGATTGGTTCCCTTTTGTACACGCCTTGATGGGGGACTGAACCCATACCTAGGAATGTGCCCTGATCAGGAATTGAACCTGCAACCTTTTGGTTTATGGAACAATGCTCCAACCAACTGAGCCACATCAGCCCGGGCTCAGCTCACATTTTATAAGAGCCTTCTATGTGCCAGCACAGACCTAGGCACAGGGACTCAGGGAGGAGTTTAATCTGACCTCACCCAGCATCTACTGTCCCCATCATCCCCATTCTGGCTACATGATTCCAGTGGATTACTGCTGTGCGCCCTCAAACTCTCCTTATTGGCCAAACCCTGGGGCCCTGTGCTTAGGCTGGGAACGGTCTAGGCAGAAGCCCACTCTGCACAGCAGCCTCTGTGGTATGAAATTACGGACAAAGAAGCTACTTGGTGTCTGCCTCTCCCCCACCTCTCCCCTCCCCCTTTCTCATCTGCCTGGGATGGAACGTCTGCCACTCGCAGCTCGCAGGCTCAAATCACAAGCTGAACTCCCAGGAAAAGAAGCAGCTCAAGGGTGTTAACAGGCAGGAGCCCAGTGAAACAAAAATATAACATTTCATTTTGTTCCTTATGTACCGGGATCTTTTTTTTTTTTATGCCTAAGAAAGCAGTGCCAGCGCTTCTGTTTGCCTAGTCTTCTGACCGCTCCTTCCCACCTGGGACTGAGGCCTTGCTTCCTGTTTATCCTCAGCTCCATTCCTTTCTATATCTCTCTGAAAGCCGCAAATGGTGTCTTAAATGTATTGCCCAGAATGTGGAGAGTTACAGGAAACAGCCAGTGATAAGGAGCTAATAGAGAGCAATGAGCTTGGTGCCGACCAGTCTCTCTCTCTCCAAGCCCCTTCTCAGGAGCCTTCCTGACCTGGAGTCGCTGGCCCACTTAGGCCGAAGAGCATGCCGAGAGCCCTGAGGTTGATTGGCACCCCCTCTGCCCAGGCAGATTGCTCTGTTTAATTGTCTAACTGCAGATTTCTGTCTCTGATCTGCATGGGAAGATGGACAGGCAGCTGTGCCAGGCCCCAGGGGACCACAGACTCCTGAGGAGGAGGCTTAATCACCTGGTTCTCTACACTGGAGGCCTCAGGGGGCCTCCTCAAGGGCAACAGGCAGCCCAGGCCTCCAGAAGGGAAAAATACAAGAGCAAGTCTAAGCCAAACCCCACGTCCTCCCAGTCCCTCCCCACTGCTCCCATTCCTAAGGAAAGGACAGAAGAGGTATCAGACAGCCAGGATGGCCAGGCCTCCTTTCCCATTACAGGCACATCTTCTGAGTTTCTGCGTTTCAGAGGGCAAGTTCTGACTTCTCTGGACACAGTCTCATCAGCCTTAAAATTTGGGTTGGGGCCCTGGCTACTCTGAGATGACCCTGTCTGGGTGAGAAGGAAAGAAATTGCTATTAAATGCTGTCTGTACCTCCTTATCGATGGATTCTGGAACAAGCAGCACACACGTCTAATCTGCAACATACAGTCAAATTTCAATTGTCGGTCACTACTCTGTCCTTATGCAGTGTCTACGAATTCTAGCACTTAGATACTGGGCTGAGCAGATGATTCAAAATAATAATAGCTACCACTTACTGAGCACCTACTATGTGCCAGGCACTGTTTACATTACCTAAGTTAATGTCAGGTCAGTGGAGACACTGACGCAGAGGGAAACTAGCTAAGTTGCTCAGGGCCAAGCAAGACAAAGGGGCGGATCAAAATCCACACTCAAGTAAGCTGACCCCAGGGCTTCCCTTTTAGCCTCTCCTGTGTGCGGCACATGCTCTGCAAACTATAAACTGTCTTACGAATATGAACAGTGATTATTAGGTAGCCAATAGTAGCATGAGCCAGGGATGGGCGCGGTATGGTCAGGGAAGATTTGTATCTGAGCATTAATTTAATTACATGCAGCTGAGCTGTATTGCGGAGCTAACTGGAGAGGCTCTCTGGGGTGTCTCAGGCTGACTCTCTCCATGAACATGAATAACTGGACTTTGACTAAATGGGATGCAGAGGACTTTCCCGAGGCTCCCAGACTGGCGCTTATGGGAGGCCTGCCTCACCAGTCCACAGCACGGGCAGGACCAGTGGGAGGGGGCCGCCCCACTGCCATGGGGTCTCGGCCTCCTCGACAACACCTCCCAGAGAAGGAAGCCTTTGTCCAAAGGAAGAGATTACTTACTGTGGAGTGAAAGAAGTAACGTCCAATTAGGGAGAGTCATTAATAGGCAATTAGCCCATAATGAACCAATGAGTCTAGGCAATGATCCTCAAGGCTGCTAGCATTACAAAAGGAGAGACCGCCAGACATCCTGTGTCTTCTAATAGATGGGAGCCCTCACCCAGGGACTCTTGCTTCCCTCCCTGGAATAAACGCGTTGAAAAAACCTGGATTTGAGTACTGGTGCGATCTAACCACACGCACGGAGACGGTGGGACGGTTAAATGATATGATGAGGGGGCAATCGGGCAAGTCCAGAATGTTAGAAACCAGATTGAGTGACTTAAAAACTGTAACAAGCAGCCCTGGCTGGTGTAGCTCAGTGGATTGAGCACGGGCTGGGAACCAAAGGGTCCTGGTTCGATTCTCAGTCAGGGCACATGCCTGGGTTGCAGGCCAGGTCCCCTGTGAGGGCCATGTGAGAGGCAACCATACGTTGCTGTTTCTCTCCCTCTCTGTCTCCCTCCCTTCCCCTCTCTCTAAAAGTAAATAAAAATAAAATCTTAAAAAAAAAAAAAACTGTAACAAATAATCACAATATGTAGATTTTTTTGGATCCAAATTAAAAAGAAAACTAGGGGAAAACAAATAATAACCAGAGAAATATAAAAATTAACTGAATACTTGATTATATTAAGGAATTATTCATTTTGTTTAGGTATGATAATGACTTTTTTAAGTTCCTATATTTAGAGATGAAGTGATAAATTGTCTAGGATTTGTTTCAAAATGATCAGAAGGTATCGAAGGCTGGGATTATACCTAAAACAGAATTCACCATGAGATGCCCTTAAAACCATTGAAGCTTGGGCCCTGGCTGGTGTGGCTCAGTGGATTGGGCGCTGGCCTGCAAACCGAAAGGTCGCCAGTTTAATCCCCAGTCAGGGCACAGGCCTGGGTTGCAGGCCGGGTCCCCAGTTGGGGGCACACAAGACACAACCACGCATTGATGTTTCTCTCCCTCTTTCTCCCTCCCTTCCCTTCACTCTAAAAATAAATAATATCATTTTTAAAAAAGAGAAAAAACTATTGAAGCTTGGGTCCACGGTTATTATTATACTATTCTCTCTACTTTTATGCATGTCTGTACTTTTCTACGATGAGAAGTTTTAATAGACCCCACGGTCAGCACCGTGGTGGCCCAGCACTGTGCGCGACGCTCCTCTGAGCTGCCCAGGCCCTGGCTCTGGCCTCTGGGGCGCCCACACCCTGAGAACATGATGGGGGAGGACCCCAGGCTGCTTCTGCCTTTCCAACAGCTCCCCTGCAACAACTTGGACCTCACTTTCTACAGCGACGTCCCCGTGGGGACTTTGACAGAGGCGGAGCCAGCACGACAGCAGAAAAAGAAGCTCTTTCTCGATCCCAGCACAAGACAGTAGTGGAGACAGACTCAGACTTCTGAGGCAAAATCCCCCATTGCCCTTCCTCCCCAGACCATCCTGGTTCAGAGATGAAAACGAAGAGCTTTCCAGCCCCATCTGAATTTCGCCTCTCACTACCCTAGGACTTGAAAAGAACTCTATCACCACAAAGCAGCATCCGCAGTAGCTGGAGGGAGGGCCTGTCGCCTTTCCGTCTCCATCAGGTGCCAGAGTGGGAAAGGGGATGAGGGGAGAAGGAAGAAGTTGTGAGAAGGACAGGCCATACAAGAGCCAACCACCCAAGCCCACATGCTAGCCCAGCCCAGCCCAGCCCAGCCAGGGGCCCAGGCGTCGCCCACTCCGCCCTGGGCAAACAGCCGGCACCTCCCAGGCCAGTCGTTCCCTTAGCACTTCCTGGTGCTGCTGACCACAGAGCTCACGGGAGAGGAGAGCAGACTGAGGGAGAATGGGATGGAGAGTTCAGAAGGGAAGGAGAGGACTACGGGGTATCTGGAGAAGCCCCTGGGAAACGAGGAATAGACGGGGAGAGTGCCCGGCCTGGCACATTCCTGAACTAAGGATATAACTGAGAAAAGGAAAGAGAGGAGAAGAGAGAGCAGGGGAGAAAGAGAGCGGCAGTAAGGCGTGAGGAGAGATAGACGGAGCAGGAGGGTTAGAGGCCCCCAGGAACATGTAACCCGTGTGACAGCTCACCCCGTTCCACAGCCCAGGCCTCCAGGGTTCCCCAGCCCATCCCAGCACAGCTGCGCAGAGGGAGTTCCCTGCCCTTGCGGGCCCAGGAGGGGTATCAGGCACCAGCTTGCAGACACGCCTCCTGGCCCAGCTGGTCCCTTTCCTATCTCCTAGCAGGCCCGCTCCTGGAAGAGAAACTAGCAGACCTATCCACCTGCCTCCTGAGGGGCTGAGTGCAGGAAAGAAGGCTCCACCTCAGACCAAGTGGCCAATCAAGGGAGCCAGCAGGAGCCTGCCCAGAGCCCGCCCTTTGGGGGCAGAGTGCTGAAGGGGACACAAGGTTAACTTAGCATTCATACCCGGTGCCTGTTCCATTTTCATGAACATGCTGGGTGGCCACAAGGTGACAGCCTCCCACCTCCTAATACTCACTGACCTTCAGGGACCACAGGGCCAGCCCACGGTTACCTCGGAGCCATGCCAGAGCCAGGGCGGGCAGGCATCGGCGCTGCCTGTACGCATGGAGCAAGTGGGCCAACAAGTGCCTTGCTGACAGTCGAGGAACCTCGTGACTGATCCCACGGCTGTCCAGACTCTGAAACTCAAATCCTGGCTCTGCCACTTGCTGTGTGACCTAAGGCAAGCCACTGACCGCCTCGCAGCCTCTGTTATAAAGGTGCTGGGGTCCTGTTCCCCTCAGCCTGCACCTCCAGAGCCACGGGAGCACGCACAGGAAGAAAAATGCTCAGGGCTCACAGGAGAAGCGACGCCCTATAAATGCGAGGTATTGTTGCCATAAATGAGAGTGCCGAGTAGTGGAGTATGCAGGTTTCCTCCTTCCACCCAGGAAGGAGGAGGCAGGTTTCTGTGAGGCTTTGCAAGGCCATCTGAATAAAGAGAAGGCAAAGGACAATCCGAGCCAGAGAACAGCAAGGCCCCCAGGCCCTGCGCACCCTGCCCAGGAGCTCCACGGTTCATGATGGGGGAGGGGGGACGTTGAAAAATGCTTCAAGAGTGCTCGCTTCGGTGGCACATATACTAAAATTGGAACGATACAGAGATTTGCATGGCCCCTGCGCAAGGATGGCACGCAAATTCGTGAAAAATGCTTCAAGAAAGAGCAAAGAAGAAGGGGACAGAGGGATGGGCAGGAAGGCATGCTCTGGATCTAGGATTTGTCTGTGTGGGTTGATGGGGTCTCTCTAACCATCCAGGGCTCGGCCCAAAGTGGGTGGCTAGGCGGGCAGGCAAATCACACCCAGCAGCTCCTCCTCCTCCCTCCCCCACCCGGGGAGGAAGCTGTGGCTGCAGGAACGTCACAAGGAATTAGGGCTGAAACCTAGGACTACAAGGCCTCTCCTCAGTATAATAATATTCACAACAATCTCTGCATAACTTTTTAAACACGCTGACTATTTTCACTGTAGCTTCACAAACCCACAGGAGGGAAGCCTCGCGTCTGATCCCTGGTCCTCAGCGGATGAACAGCGGGCGCTCTGAGGGGGACTCTCCATGGGAAGGTATGCATCTCAGGGAAGCAGCTCACACCCCGGCGCAGCCGGGCCTTGACCCTCAAAGGGGTGGTGACAGGAATGCCCAGGCTTGTCCCACTGTCTGGGAGGAACCTCCTTGGTGCTGCTCTCCAGCGCTCTGTGGAATGCACCCTGCCCAGGCCACCTCGGCCAGGAGTCAGCGACCAAGGTACAGAGCAGGCGAGTTCAGGGGTCTCAGGGGTTAAAGGCAGGCTGTTCTACGGCGGGGGCCCAGGGTTTTACTGGCAATGCATTCCCTTAAAAAACCAAGAAGTATCCACTCATCTTGCTCCTGCTAGACAAGGACATCTTGACCAGCCTATTTAAAATCATAAAGTCCTTCTGAGGAGGTCCAGCCTTGGGCCATTTATCCCCAAGCCTTGACACAAAAGGCCCAGAGTAATATGATGCTGACTGTGGCAGGGATGGGGAAGGAAGAGAATCCCTGTCTCCAGAACCTTCCCTGGGGACAGGCCTGGGCTGGGGTGACCCTGTAGTGTGGACTAGATGTGCCTCAGCCCAGGTGCCCTGAGAAGCTCCCCCGGGGCAACCTCTGCACAGGGCAACAAGACACAGGCCACCACTAGGACAGCCCCATCTCGGGGAGCAGCCAGGCAGGGCCGGCAAGAAGGTGAAGTGGAAGCAAAGCACTCTTTCAGCCTGTTCAGTGAAATCTTAAATTTCTGTGACTCAAAGACCCTGACCATCCAAACAACTGCCCTAGTAAGATCGTCACAGGAGGAGGGCTCTGGGCCAGCCTTTCTGGGCTTGACGAGACCGCCCGTCTAGGAAACAGACAGACACTTTCCCACCGAACTTCCTCCTTCCTTTTGGCCTCCCAATGGTTAACCTGCAGACAACCACCCCACCAGCCCCCATCCCCAGCCAGGCCAGAAAAGCAGGATGGGTGGGACAGTTGTTGGGAGGTGTTTAGCTTGGCCCTAGCCCAACACTGCAGACAGCTCCACCTGTGTACAGACACCCAGGGGCCCTCGGACCAAGTCCCTCCCTCCCCCGCTGGAAAAAGGTTGTAGAGAAGGCCTCTCTTGGCTGAGGGGTGGCAGAGGCTGTTTTCCAGGATTAGAGAGCAGTCTGAAGGAGGACCTCTGTCTCTCGCGCATCTTCAAAGCTGCGGCAGGAGAGGCTCCGCCCTCCTCTGCCCTCTGCTGGAGCAGGAGCAGCCGAAGGCACGGAGACACCCAGGCAACAGCAGGCAGCCTGCAGCTGCAGGGACGGCAGTGTAGGGACAAAAGTGACCTTGGGAGATGACTGACAGACAAGGAGTCTGTCATTTCCTCCTCCCCCTTTTCTGTCTGGGCAGTCAGGGCTGCGTCCCCAGGGCGAACAGGGAAGGGCCAGCTGTTCTGAGCCATGCAATGGGATGAAGGTGCCTATGTGACATGGGCATAATCTATCTGTACCCTCCTGTCAACCCCTCTCCCCCACAGCCACTGTTCTAGCACAGTCCTATCACCTTGCCTCAACTACTCTGATAGCCAGCACATGATTCTGCCCGGTCACCTTTAAGAGGTGCCTTTAAGGTGTTCCAGAGCAAAAGCCCCTGCATGTGGGAGTGGCCCAATATCAACCCTTCTAGAGGCAAGACAGGCTTTTTATGGGGTGTTGTACCCCTTAGATCTGATACCCTATGCTCTGACCCTAAACCTCCTGTCTCTAGTCATCCACTTAACTTTATCCTAAGACTTGGATTCCCACCCTTACCCCCTGAGCCCCTGAAATAGCTCTCAGTGTGTCACCAGAAGCCCCCGTTACCAGAAAATCTTCCCTGTCTGTGATGTGGACTTTAGACAATAGATTACATGTGAGACAGCAACCAGCGTCCCATTGCCCTGGAGGTGAAAGAGCACCTCTGAGTGTGGTCTCCCTGTTCTCCACAAAGGGCAGTTCGGTCCTGCCCAGCTCACAGACCTTCAGGGCATCTCCTCTGCCTACAGGGTAGAGGCTAAATTTCTTAGTTCAAAATGCAAGACCTTATATGATCTAGCCCCAATTTGTGTATCCAATATAATCTTCTACTACCACCCTACAACTAAAAGCATAAATATCCTGTAAATGTGACGAGGCACTGGAATTCAGTGAAAGAAGCGGTCACTTCTGGCTGAGGCCATCAGGCCAGACTCCACGGAAGCTGCGGGCACAGGGGAAGGGGGAGGAGGTATTATTTCCAATCACACACTGGTCAGCTTGCATGCTATTCTGCCCTCCTCTCCTCCCTTGGTCACCCCACCACAAGCTTGTCAACATAAAGGACAGATACAGCATTGGGCAAAAGTAGGTTTACAGTTAGTTGTTCGCATGGAAAAATACATGCAGGTTATGACTATTACCATAGCTTGGCTAGCCCTGTTTCATGTACTCACAACCATAAACCTATTTCAGCCCACTCCTGTATTTGCAAATCCACATGGATACCAGAAATGCTTTTCTGCACTTGGAGATCTGTCAGAATCCAGGCATCCAGGAACAGAATCACAAAAGCCAGTAGCTACCCGTGGGGAGCCCCTGTACGTGCTGGGATGGCTTTTGTCTGGCCTCCCTGAGCCCTGCACTTTACCAGCAACCCTCACTGAAAGAAGAAAAGGGCCTGAAGGCATGGAGGAAAGAATTTTAAGAAACTCTGGTCTGTCTGGATTCCCAGACGTTTCTGTTTGGACCTGTGGAGGGAAGGGTGTGAGAAGAGTTAAGAAAAAAAAAAATGTCCAACCTCCTCTGCCTTCTGTGACTCAAGCAACTTGATGCTATTTATCAGTGGCCAGACAGGGGAGTGGGAGATGGAACTGAGTCTGGAATGAAGGGACAGAGACCAGATCAGACTAGTGGACGCCTAGACTAGCTCGCTCCTCCCTTCCTGGGCAGCGTCTCGAGCAGGAAAATGATGCAGCCAGAGCCAGAGCAATAAGAGGGAAGGACATCAGGGGAAAGACATAAATCATCACTATCCCCAGCTCCACCAAGGACCCTCCTTCAGAATACTGCAGTCTCCTTTCTGGTCTCTATCATAACTCACCCAGCAAGGCGTCACCACTGCAGAGGCATCTTGAATGGGGTCCTTGTATGTGACGAGACAGAGGGAGACCAAAATGAATTAGAGCCAAGGGGTAAAGAGGGCACATGAACGTGAAGATGAGGGAAAGAAGGAGAACAGATGAGTTCTTGTTGGAATTAATTTTCAAAGAGCAAACAAAAGCAATCACTGTAGGAGGGCCGACTCCCGAGGCTCAGCTGCAGGGGAAGCGCCTGGGTGGCTGGAGACCTGGCTGTCTGCACTGTGATTACTAAGAAGGTAGGAGGTCGCACCTGGGAAATGACTGCCCGTGTGCCCCAGGGGGAGGGGCAAGGGATTGGGAAGCACAGTGCCAGAGTAATTATGTGCGTGTCCGTGAACAATGCACACACCAGAAGACAACAACAGAGCAGTTCTGTCAACTACACCGGTAGCCATAAAGCCATCCCAAGGCACAGAGTGCTTGTCGAACCCCGGAGAGCGAGAGGTCGTGCCGTCACGGGCAACATGACATGAGTGCCGACTCTACACCAGTCCTGGGAGTTTGGCACGTCTTATTTCCCTTCATCCAAACAACCCTATAAGGTAAGGATCACCTCCCCATTTTACAGAGGAAGAAACCGAGGTTCCAAGAGGTTAAGTGTACAGAAGGGAACATTGGCCCTAAGTTCCCAAAGACCTAAGTTTAAATCATGACTCTACAACTTTCTATGTGACCCAGCGATGTCCCCCTGAACACAGTACTTAACACCTCTGAACCTCAGCTTCAACATCTGTAAAACAGAGATACAACGAAGTATTTCCCAGGTTATTGTGGAAATTACTTAATACAAAGCTCCTAGCTGGTGCTGGTAAGCGCACACACTAAATGTCCAGTAAACGTCAGTCATCGTCTCTGCCCCTCGCTCACTGAGATGTCTTACGCATTCATTCATTCCTTCAACAGACAGTGGCGTGTCCAATGCATGAAAAGGGGGCAGGGAATGGGACTGATGGAAGCCCTTTCTCATGCCAGGCACTTCACGAGGTCTTTAGGGTAGGGCACAGAGATTAACAAGAGGGGCAGGACAGAATCCCTGCCTCCAAGCAGGAGTTGACCGCATGGTGAGCCAAACCCATTAAATAACTGGGTGCTGTGATGTGTGATAAGAGCTTTGTAAGACAAGAGCAAAGATACAGGGCCTTGGGAGTTTAGGAAGGTGAAGGAGGGAGGTTGCAAAAAGAAGATGACTCCTGTGGGCCCATCAGGGAAGGTTCTGAGGAGAGATCACAGGACTTCTGAGCTGTGGGAATGGGCAGGATTTGGAGTGGAAATGGAGGGGCAGGATCTCTCAGATGGTCTCTCCTAAGGACATGCTGATAGGATACAAATCAAAATAGACTTTCTGCCCTGGCTGGTGTGGGTTGGTGGATTGAGTGCTGGCCTGTGAACCAAAAGGTTGCTAGTTCAAATCCCAGTCAGGGCTTTGAACATGCTTGGGTTGCGGGTGAGGTCCTCAATAGGGGGAATGTGAGAGGCAACCACACATTGATGTTTCTTTCCCTCTTTCTCCCTCCCTCCCATCTCTCAAAAAATAAATTAATTAAAATTAAGAAAATACAGACTTTCTGTCTTCAAGAGTGGGGGATCAAACATGACTGCAAGTTCTTTGCAACTTCTACCATTGAGAGGTATAGTCTATTTTCCATCTCCTTTGCATCTGGGTCGGCCTATAATTCCGTTTGACCAATGGAATGTAAAAAAATGACATCATATGACTTCAGTGGCTAGAACTTAAGAAACCTTGGAGTTCCCATTTGGGTTTCTTGGCCTACTCTCTCGAGACACCCTCTGTAGGAACAAACTGCCACCCTGAATGGAGGCCAGGTCATATGGAGAGGCCACATGGAGGTGCTCAAGTTGACAGCCCCAGCTGAGCTTCCAGATGACAGCCAAGTGAGGACCCACCTTGGCCATCTGGCCCAGTCCAGCCTGCAGATAACGGCAAGGGCAGGGACAGCCAAGCCAGCACCCAGCTGAGCTTTGGTAACCCAGAGAACCCTGAGAGATAGCAGCACATTTTTAAAAAGGTTTTATTTATTTACTTTTAGAAAGAGGAGAAGGGAGGGAGAAAGAGAAGGGAAGAAACATCAATGCGGTACCCCCAACCAGGGACCTGTCCCACAACACAGGCATGTGTCCTGACTGGGAATCGAACTGGTGACCTCGCAGTTGGCGGGCCGTCACTCAGTCCACTGAGCCACACCAGCCAGGCAACAACACATTTTTTTTCTAAATCTCTACATCTTGGGGTGATCTACATGCAGCAATAGGTAACCATAGTGCCAAGACTCCGTGTCACTAACTTGGGGTGTTTCTAGGGAAGTTGGAGCATGTAGATCCACTAAGGATCATACTATTATAGAAATGGACAGGAAAAGAGGTGCGAAGAGAAGAAATTATATATTGGGAGAGACAGAGGGAATCAGTTAAATTCTCCCAGTAGCCTCCAGCCACGCACTCCCTTCAACTCTTTCCAACATGATTGCCAGATCAATATAACTTATCACTCAACTTACCCCCTGGGAAATAGCTGAGAGAAAATCAGTAACATATAAAGATGTTTATAGCAGAGCTATTCATAATAGTAACAAACTGGAAACAACCCAAATTCCCAGTCATAATAGAAATGCAATACAGCAATAGAGTAACATGACAGAATTATTTACAGCTATTAAAATGACAAATTTATGGGCCATTGTCATACCTGGAAGTATTTATATAAAATAACGTTAAACAAAAAAAAAAATGCACGGCACAGAACAACAGCTACACACTAATTACAACTCTGTAAAAATATTAACAAAGAAAGGCCCAGGGAATAAGACACAGAGTACAATATTTACTTACCCTTTTTTTACGCAAAGCTGGTTAAGTACCACTTTTTGATAAGGCACAAATTCAAACTCGCAAATATTAAAAAAGGGGTCATGTCTGCCTGCGGACTAGGAGATAATATTTTTGGGAGATGGGAACACACTCTCTGTGGCCCAGGGGAGGCAGGCAAACCCCAGGTTGGGGGCGGGGATGAGTTGGGCTGGGTGACAGGGAAGAGAGAGCAGAAGAGGGCTAGGGCATCTCCTCAGGAGGGTAGCTGAATGTTAGGAAACAAACCCTTGGTGTTTGCTGACACAGTGCAAGGAGAGGGACTCACACAAAAGCCACCCATTATCCCGTAATTATTGTCTCTCTCGTGCCTGCAATTAACGGCTGTCTGAGAGGCGGCTGCCGGGTAAATAAATGTTCGCCAGCATTAGAGTCAATCAGCCAGCTGAAGCGCCAATTAACAAGCCCACTGCAGAGACACTCCCAGTGCCCAGCAGCAACAGGGAGGGGTGGGGGGCGCAATACGAGATAATGCAGATCTTGGGTACACCCCTACTCCAGAAGCAGAAAGGGATGCTCAAAGCAACATCCATCCTAAGCCAGAAGACAATCATGCCCCAAATGAGCCAGCAGGGCACAGGTGCTTTGACCCCCAGTGCCAACCCAGAGGGCTCCATACGAACTCACGGGTTGGCCAACAAGGTTCCTGGAGCTGCCGCAGTGGACCTGAAGCAGCTCTCAGCCAACGGGAGTTGATGAAGAGAAAGACAAGGCCTAGAGGTGCTGTCACCTCCTGAGTTACAGGGGAAAGAAACAGAGGGCAGAGAGGAACCAGGCAGGGAGTCATCTCTACTGACCTATGCTGAAACCGACTTACACTGGCCTTGAGCTGTTTTTCTTAGGCAGCAAGCTCAGAAACATAGAAAGGAGCCAGTGTCAGAGAATCCAAGATGATTATTCTGTTCTGAGGAAAAGGGTAGGAGAGCAAGCAGCCGACAGGAGGCGCCCACAAGAGTGCACTGTGGTCCCTCATGGCCCGCCCAGTGCACCGCTGCGCTACACCGATCAGCCAGGCCCTCCCTCCCACTCCAGGCCCTTCCTCTGACCACAGACCACGGCCCGCAGAGGTCAGGCTGTGAGACTGGGGCCCCAGAAGATGTCTGCCGGGACCCTGGGGAGCCGGGGAGCCGCTAAGGTCAGAGAGGCAGATCATCACCTTAGAGATCATCTGATCCAGTGGCTCTCAATCCTGGCTTCATACTAGAAATTACCTAGACAGTTCCATAAAAATACGAAGGCCTGGGACCACTACAGACCAACTGAATCAGGATCTCTGCATGGGCGGGGTGGGGCCCAGACACTTGTATTTCTTTAATGCCCCCAGGGGATGCGAAGGACTACTCCAATTTCCTCAGTTACAGACGAGGAAACAGGAGTCCCACAGGGCAGCGATACCTTGCCAAAGGTGACAAAGGCGGCAGGCAGCAGGCAGCAGAGCCAAGCCCCCACCAGCCTATCTGATTACAGGGCTGGCTGAACCAATGAATGAGCCTCCGGCCGAGCCCCGCAGGGGTCTGTTCTTCACCTGCTGCGTCCGTGTCTTCATCCACGATTTGCATAAGGACACAGAAGACAAGGCTACCAGATTGGCCGCTGACAAAGCCAGAGCTGGGAGGGAAGGCTTGGCACAAACACACAGAATCAGGACTGAATTCTGAAACAATAGCCTCCCGTCAGCAAGACGAAATAAACGTAGAACCCTACATTTAACATTTAAAAGATTTCAGTTGTACATATAATCCAAAGGTTTGAGATATGCTCAAAAGCCTGTTACTAATGAAACAGGGGAAAAAAACACAATCTAGATTTTTTTTGATGTATGAATGTTTTATAAAAACCTTTCTATTGGCAGTCCAAGAAGCACATGGGGCGTGTGGGGAGTTTGTGATCAGATATCCTGGAAATAGTGTCATGTCTGTCCCCAGAGCCTGCTGGGTGGGACTGACTTCCGGATCTTGGAAGATGGGATTCTTCCCCCCACCCTCACTCCTACCCCAAGGTGAATGCTGTCAGGTGGCACTTCTCGCACTGTGATGTGCATGCGAGTGTCCCGGGGGAACCTTGTTCAGACATAGATCCTGATTTGGTGGTTGGGAGTCAGTCCTGAGATTCTGCATTTCTAACAAGCTCCTTGGTGGCGTAGATGCTGTTGGCCCACAAAGAGCAAGGATTTAGGGGGTCTCAAAGGTTTACCAGTAGATTTGGAAGTTAGGAAGGTCCCAACAGCACTTGCCCAGCTCACTTGATAAACAAGTGCAGACAAAAGCGAAAGAGACCCACTGAAGAAGGAAGAACCCCATGGAGCAGGGAATTCTATTTCAGGCCACTGTAGGTCAAGGGATTTCCCAAATAGAACACCAGTCACAGAGCAGCATTACAAAAAGGGCCAGGCCGCTTCCATGAGGGTACAGGTATGTTTGGGACCAATGCGAAGGCACGCTCTGGGTCCCCGTAACCCTGACCTTCCCTCCAGAGCAGATCACACCTTTACGTAAGAGACGGGAAACCCAAACCTACCAGCTGGCTGTCCATGGGAAAGTGACCTGAGGACTTCAGTACAATGAGCTCAGTTTAAACACCACTGATTTGCAGACACGGTCTGACATAACAGAAATAGATTGTCAAGTAGAGGGCCCCATAGTCCCCCTGGAGTACTACGTTCCAGTCCACACAGCTTATTGTAAGAGGAGATGAGAAGTTAGCATGCCCTGAGCAGGCTTACAGTCGCTAGGCACTGTCCTACGCTTTTTACCCGTGTTCATTCATTTCACCCTCTGAACAATCCTATGAGGTAAAGACCATCATAACTCATGGTTTGGGATGGGTAGGTTGAGGCTGAGAGAGATTAAGGACCATAACCAGAGGCTTAGAGAGTAACAAGCTGGTAAACGTGAAGCTAGGTGCAAACTCAGACAGGCAGACCCCAGAGCCTGTATTTTTCCCACTGTGTCACATTGTCTCTTGACACTTGTCTGATTCTTGAAAGGAACAGCCAGGGTGCCAAACTGGAACCAAAGAGTGTATGTTAGAAGAAGACAAGTGCAAGATCAACGTTGAGAGAAGACAGGACTCGGCACTGTCCACTGATGGAAAAGGCCGCTGACAGAGCTCGGCTCCCAGCCATGGAGGGGTCAGTGGTGCCGTCGGGCGTGGGTCCAGGACACTGGAAAGGCAACTACTATGGGAGGGCAGTTGGAAGGAATGAAAGGTTGCTGTCGAGGCTGAGACTCTAGGTCCCTCTCCTGTCTTGTCTGTCCAACTAAAAAAACTGATTCTGACACCAGAGCCCAGAGTTTATGACCAGCCACATTTAGCCTGACTTGCCCACCAATTCTGGAGTGCATGACAGAGAGAAAGTGGCCGCAGGGCCCAGACGACGTTACCCAGGACAGCCTCCGACTAGGCCAAGGGAAGGACTGGGGAACCGTGCGAACGAGTGTCTGCTGACACCCCTTCCCAACCTGTTATCTCAGAAGATTCTTGTGGGAGGGATAAATTCCTCTAAGCTGGCTGAAAATAGCTCACTTCTTCTAAAAGAAATATGAATAAATACAGAGTCATCATGACAAATACGTAAGAGATTGTGTTTCCTGACCCAAACTACACAGTGGGCCAGCACCGCATCGACATCCTCAGAGTGCCCCAGGAGTGAGTGGTAAGGCCGCGTCTCCAAGGAGAAAGGCATAGACGGATGGACACAATGTGATCCAACTCCACCTTGCAAACCCATCAGCCAGTGCCTGGGAGACAGTGGTCCCGGCTCGAGCCAGGTGGAGAAATACAGCTGACCCTTGAACAACATGGGTTTGAACTTCTCTGGCCAACTTACATGCAGATTTGTATCAATTGAACCATAGTGTTTAAGGGTCAGCCCCTTCCTTGGGAATCCACATATGCAGAGGGTAGACTTTATTATGAGTGGATTTTCGACTGTGCAGGTGTTCAGAGCCCCTAACCTCCACATTGTCAAGAGTCCACTGTAATCTGAAATCTCAGCCCGCAGAAGGATTTGGGCGGAGTGCAGCTTCCTATCTCACCCTCCTGTGTGCTGCCCCGCCCCCAAGCAGAGTGCCCAGGGAGGGTGGGAAGGTAGGCATCAAGCACCAGCGATTTTAAGGCATTATGCTATTTACTGTGGGGGCATACAAACTTGTCAGAGAGGAGGACAGATGTGCATAAAAATATTTTGCAACTACCTCCAGCTGACTGTTTCAGTCAACAAAAGGACACTTTAAAAATATAACTTAATAAGCCCTGACTGGTGTGACTCAGTTGGTTGGGTGTCGTCCCACAAACCAAAAGGTCGCCAGTTCAATTCTAATCAGGGCACCTGCCTGGTTTGCGGCCAGGTCCCTGGTTGGGGTGGGTGCAAGTGGCAACCGATCAGATGTTTCTCTCTCACGTCGATGTTTCTCATCCTCTCTTTCTCCCCTACTTCCCCTCTCTCTAAATATAAATAAACAAACAATTTTAAATGTATATATATAAAAATATATGTAAATAACTGAATCAGTGTAAGTGTTGATGACCCGGTCTTGCTTCTGACAACACCGGATTTGGAAGATGCTAACCCAGGCCCAGGGCCCTCCCTTCAGGGTTTCACTGCACTAGGGAGCCCTCTCTGCACTCCCCATCCCTGCCACGCTGGTCTTCCTGGTCTGTTTCTCTCCCCTCCTCCTGCTTTCTTCACATCTGGGACCTGCTGCCATGAGGCACATCTGCAGGATCTCCACCTTTATTCCCCTGCAGAACCCACATGTACTCTGCCTTGGGCACAGCCTCACCCATTGCACAGCTCTAGGGAGATGGGGGAGCTGATTGGGTTACCACACAGTTACAGGAACATTCTAGAATCGCCCTGAACAGGACAGCAAGATCAGCCATGACTCTTCCTGTTCCCTCTCTTCCCACCCATGTGCTGCTCCCTCCCTTCTGGCACGTCCCCCCACAAAAGCCACTGGAGGAAACCCTCCCTTCTCTGCTGAGTCCTTTGACCTTAATAGTGAGGGACCACAGGCATTGGGGAAAGGGCTCACCCAACTTGCCTGTCACTATGCACACTCACATCTACACACACACACTCAGAAAGGAACCATGGTGGTAGGGATATCAGGGAAGAGCAGAAACACATGGGATTAGAACACAGGGAAAAGAAGAGACTCAGTTAAGCCCACTCTGCTGGCTGACACCAGAGGGTCATTTGGGTTAAATGAAGCCATTGGGTTTCTGGACTCACGGAAGACCTGAACTTCAAAAAAAGACCAGGGCTCCCAGAGGATCTACTGCCTTGTTAGATAACGCCCCTCCTCCCCTCCTATAGTATGTGGACAGAAGGGAGCTGTACCGATGAGATAGGGTTTCTGATTCTTCCCCCAGCCCAGCTCTGCCCCCAAGCCTCTGTCTCAGTGTCTTTGTGGATTTCTCTGTGCATGGCCTGAAGGGGCCCTTGATGAGACCAAGAGCAGCTGTGGGCCCTCCCTATGGACACGTGGACATGCAAGTAACACATGCACACACTCTCACTCCTGCAGAGGAGACCGCATCTCCCTACCACTGGCCTCTCCCAGGACACAGAGTCTGGGCACCTGGGGAGAGGAGGCCAGCTTGGCTGTCCTGAGCAGCTGCAAATAAGCTGTGACTATTGAGGGTGTCAGGACAAAGGGGAGCCAAATAAATCACCATATCTTCATCTCCCCAACCCCGGCCCCATTTCCATGATCTGCATTCAAATGTGGGCCACATAAGGGGCGAGGAGAGAGCTGGCCAGGGAGCATGAAAACATCTGTAAACTCTCATGCTGACTCTTCCCCCACCTCTCAATGTGCTCTTGAGTCCATCATCTCAGAAACAGATTCAGCATTGGGAAAAAGGGTTCATCAAAGGTCACCCTGCAAAAGCTGGGGACATGCAGAATACACAGATGCAGAAATAAAGGTCCCTACAAAAATGATACTCATCCACCTTCCCTGTGTGATTGGTTCTTATTCAAGCATCAGGCACAACCTCCTTGTACAATCCTAGGTACTGAATCTCCTGACCAGAAACCCACATCGCCCCAGCCTCTGTTCACCCCGCCTCAGACGGAAGCCTGCACCCCACTAGAGTTCCAGCAACCTCCGCACCACAAACCCTGACCTGATGCACTACAAAGGCACCCAGAGCATGAAGTCGGGAGCCTGGATTAAATACCTCTAATTGCTCTCATTTTTATGGCTGGAACTGATGCTCAATTGGTGGGTGCCGAGTAAATTAACAAGAAGCCTAGACAGACAAGGAAGAGCTGGGCTTGATGGACCACTCACCCCACACCTCACCCCTCCCAGGGCCACAGGCACGCACGGCTGTTGGGCAGCAGGGCCCTGCGAACTCCGAGAGGGGAATACACCCCAATGGAAAGGAGCTGCCACTCAGCTCTAAATGCCCCGTTGCTTACCCATGCTTGTGTTTGCCAAGGGCAAAGTCCTTGGTGGGAAGGGAGGGAACTGGCACCAACCGCTGAGCACCCACACACATTGGAAAGCCAGGTCCCGGGAGACGGAGAAACAGGCTAATTCTCACAGCACGGCTGAAAATGGGACCGGGCAGTATGAACTGCTCCTCATGCCCCCGATTCTGATTCTAGGCCTTATCTTTAATTTATCCCAATAGATGTTTATAGGATAGGCACTCTGTGCCCTCCCAGCCCAGCCGCTCCTCACCTCGCCGCCGCCGCCACCTGTGCTAAGCTCTCCCCCAGCTGAACCTGGGCAGGACTTCTGCTGACAATCATGTCCAAACCGGAGGTGGACAATTAGAAACTGGCCTCTCTGGACACTGGCTTAAGGCTTTCCTGTCAGAAAGTCTCTCAGAAGCCTGAGGCACAAGGCCTGACCCCAGGACCCCGACGCAGGTTCTTTCTTTACTCACAGCTGTACCCGCCGTGGCTCAGCAACCAGAACAGCCGGACCACGCTCCCCTTTCATTCCCAACTTACTTCTCAGAAACGCTGAGGGAACCCCGGGACTGCTTTGGCCGGCCCCCTCCCTCAGCCCCCCCCCCCCCCGCACCCAGACTCTCCCACCCCTGCAACAACAGGCAAGAGGCGCCAGCTTCAAGGCTCAGCTCCAGGCCCTTGATTTGGGATCCCAGTTTCTCCTTCTATAAGAAGAATCCTTCCATTCCTCTGGCAGCAAGAAAAAACTGGGCAACAGCATCAGCAACAGAGACCCTGGGCAAAGGCTGTACCCTCTGATCTGTGACCCTGGGCAACTCGAGTGACCTGTGAGCCTCAGGAACCTCACAGACTGGAGCTGTGAGGATCCAACCGAGTAACATTACACATGGAAGGTGAGAGAACCTGAGGAGTTCGGGCTTGTATTTTCTCCTAGTGTCTCTCAAACTGAAGGCAGTGACCCCGCTGGTGGGTGTGAAACCACGCCGAAGGGTCAAGACTATCTTTTCCTTTTTAACAAAACAGACCAGACTAGTCTGAATGTAACTGGAAGCTAGCAGTAAAGGTAACACACGTGTGTTTTCTGGGGTGCGATGAAAATATATTCCTGCTGGTTACCGTCAAAAATTTCAGTCAGGCCTTACTTTGAACACTTTCTTGCAGATGTCCCTGCCTGACAAACTTGCTTCCCGCCCTGGGGAGGTTGGGATGGTAAACTCCTCGAATGTGAGAGCCATGTTTTCTAACCCTCCCACCTCCGTCCTGCCACAGGGCTGCGCCCGGACCAGGCGGCTCTCCGACAGGGGTGTTCACAGGCTGGGAGGTGTCCACCCGGGAGGAAGCCAGCATGGAGGTGACAGGGGACCTCCACTGCCAGTATCAGACACTGTCCCAAACGACATTCCTGGACGTCCCTGTTAGCACCTCCCTTTTACAGATGGGGAAACTAGAGCTCAAAGAGGGGGCGGGGGCCAGGATTGGGAGCTAGGTTTGGAAGCCCACGGCTTCCCTCTGCACTGTGCTGCCATTGTCACCGTCCAGGAAGGCACCTGCGCGTCGCCCTAGCTCATCTACCAGCGTCCTGAATTGGCCAAGATGACTCACACCACCACACACACACACACACACACACACACACACAGAGGCACGTTCACGCGTGCGCAGTGGAAACCACACAGCATCCTTTCCTACCTGCCTTTCTCAGGCTTTCCCAGTCCTGTGAGAGTGAGGGAAGAGGGCTGTGCTGGGGGCATCTGGGGTTTGTCTTCCTCTTGGTCCCCGCTGTCCTCCTCTGCCTCTTTAGAGGCTGATTTCCCCCAGCTTACCACCCCCTCCTCCAATGCCAGCTAAGTGGTTACCCAGGCAACCCAGCTGGGAGGCTGCCAGTTACCATGGCAACCCAGCATGGCTGCCAGGCTGTCTTGCTTAGGAAGGTCAGGGGACCAGCCAGGCAACAGAGCTGCTGCGAAGTTGCCAGCAGGACTGGCCCCCATGGGGGGAGGGGTGGCCTATGAGCCTGAGGGAATGAAGTTACTGCTGTCGGGGGGCCACCTCTCCGTTTCCCCTGAGGCAGCCTGGGGCATAGCCACGAGATGACTTCCCCAGTTTCTTGTTCAGGCCTGGTCCCTCCATCCAACCTGTTCTAGAGTTCCAGTGACCTCACCTCAAGTAAATTTCCTCAGACTGAGGAGCAACTGGCTGTTACTCAGCCTAACCCTGAGCCCCCCTCACCCTCCTCCCTCTCTGAGCATATCTGAGAGTTAACATACATGCAACATGTGTGTGTCTGTGTACAGTGAAGTCTCTCCATGAAATATGTTGGTAATGATAACAAAGAAGAGCTATTATTTTCTAGCTCATATTTCTTACTACGTGCCAGCATGGTCTAGGTACCTTGTGTGACGCTCCTCCACAAATCCACACAACAAACTTCTTATCCCCACTTTGCAGATATAGCAACGGTGACTTCGGGAAGTTAAGGCACTTGTTAAGGTCATGTAGGTATTAATCAGCAGAGCCAAGATGAAGAGTGGATCAGCTTCTGAAATTCCTTAAGCTCTTGGCTCCTGTCCATCCCCCACCAACCTGGCCTGACCTCAAGGAAACATTTTTCACCAGATTATTCAGTGCCAGATGTTTTATTCATATTATTTTACTTAGTCCTTACCTCTGTGAAGGAGGCTTTAGACTCCTCAAGTGCTAGCTTAGGAAACCGACACCCCCCAAAATTAAGCGATCTTTCCAAGCTGATGAGACCCACCTTAAGGTCTCTTCCCTTGGGAACCCTCTCCTGACTCTGCTGGGAGAGCCTATCACTCACTCTCTTTCCTTGCCCACCAACACACATAGCACATGTATGTCTCCGTCACAGACAGGACAACTGTTTGCTCCCACGTCTGCTCCCTTACTAAACTGTGAATTTAGAAATTCCTTTTTGCAACCTAGTTCCTGCCTGGGACATAATGAGCATACAGTAAATATTTGCCAAAGGAAAGTGGAGGGGCCAGGATTCCAAGTCCCAGTCATCTGATTCTCAATTCCATGTGCTCTCTACCACATCACCCTGTCTCATTCATTCATTCATTCATTCATTCATTCAAGTAGCAGTTATCACACAGTTGTTACGTTCCTGGCTCTGTGCAAAACATCACAAAGACAAATAGGACCATCTCTTGCCTTGAAGCAGCTCAGTCTAGTGAAGGGAGAGGCAAGGCTGAGCAGGATAGGAAATAAACGTATCCCCACCACTGCCATCAAAGGCTTTCTCCTGACTGTTTCCCCATGCCTATTCCTTGGGCCAAACTCTTACTCATTCAAAGCTTCATATACGCAACCAACATTTACTGAGCACCTACTACTATGTGCTAATCCCCTCAAATCACCCGTGGTTTGGGGAAGAGTGGGCAGCATGAGAAGGCAGTGGAAATGAGGAACTACTGGACAGTGTGGGAAGTGACTAATAAGGTACAGGGGTCTAGGCACTAGCGGCCAGGGACACTGAGACCCTCTGCGAACTTTGAAGAGCTTTCGCGTTTGATGTGATAAAGCCATTCCATGCTGCCCTCCTTTACCTGCAGACCACTTCCCACATGACCGCATTCACGCCTCAGTGAGGCAGGCAGGGTAGGAATTATTGCCCTCCCTTTAGAGCTGAGGAAACTGAGGCTCAAAAGGGGAAAAACATTGGATTAGAAGGAGGGAACCTGGGTTCTAGGACTCACTTGTGATTCTAACACGTCTAACAACCCCTTCATCGGCACACTCCCACCCCACCATCCCACCTCACCAAAAGCCGGCTCTCCTTCCTAGCTATGACCTCTTCAGTTCCCCAGCTGGGCAGCCAAAACTTCAGCGGAGGCAAGCAGGCTTGCCTACAATTCTTTGCATAGCCCATTGTTACTAACGAGGACCCAGGAACCAAGCAAAATCAGAAAAATAACCTTACCACCAGAAGCAAGGTTGATTTTAACAGACTAATTGCAATCGTTAGGCTAACTGAAAAAGCCATCTGGCACCTGCAATCATAGACCCAGGTTCTCAGGTAAATGATGAGTCAGACTGGGTGGACTGGGCGTCGCAGCGCTCAGGAGGGGCCTCGCCTTCCCCGTGGAGGGGTTTCCTAGGCCCTATAGGAGCACAGCCTCGGCATCCCCGAGTGTTGACCGCATCAGCACTGACACGCCTGGCCCAGCTTCCTGAATTCACACAACCCTCTACAGAGACTGAATAAGTGACCGGGAGCGTTTCACAGTCGCCCTGAATACCATCTGCCTGAAACGCATTTCCCCTAACCCACCTCAGCACCTGTCTGACCTTTGAGTGAAAGTATGGCCTTCTCTCAAATAATATACCCTGTTCAAATGGTAATAATAACCAACAAACACTTGGTACAAATCACACAGCTGCTATTTGGATCAGGATTTGAATCCATGTCTTCAGATTCCAGATGAACAGCCTTTCCACAACCCCAGCAGGCAGCACGCCACTCTGTCAGTAACACTCGGACCCTTGCTACGCTGGAAGGTGCAAAGAGGGCCCTCCCAGCCTATTCTCAACTCCTCTTCCTCTCTGCTCTGCATTTGTTCTAAATGTTCCCTGAACAACATATGGTCTCTCCTAAGTGTTTTTCTGAGAGGTTGGAGACTGGCCGAAGTCATCTCACTGATATGCTGGCTTCCAGACCGCCTCAGACCAGAGCTCAGAGCCTGTGCAAAACCTCTAGAAACCGGGACCCACTCCTGAAGTTGCAGTCCAGTTTCAACCTTCTTCCTCCTGACCATCCTCTGGGGGACCCCCATGCCCAGTGCCAGTGGCCTCAGGGAACATCCCAACGGGACAGGAAGGAAGACAGAGAGGAAATGGGCTCAGAGAGACCCATCAGAGCTGGTTGTCACAGTGCTTCTTCACTGTGGGCTGGGCCCACTCTCAGCTCAGTTCCTCCCAGTCCAGGGCCCTGGGCCCCAGCGCCCTCCTCTGAGCCCACGGACACAGGCTGGGGCTGGCAGGATGGGGGCATCTCAGGCCCACCAGCCATGATGTCGGCCTGGGAGCCAGAGCTGGCTGCCTGGCTCACTGACTTCCTCTGTAATTACTTCATTTACACGGAGCAGGAAGAATCCAACTCAATCCAGGCAGATGTGTTAAAAGTAATTATCTGTGTAATGCGTCCTGCACCATCACCTTCCTGTAAAGAAGGAAAAGAACTCAACCGAGCAAGAGGAAAAAAAAAAAAAAAGAAAAACCCATATTGTCTAGAGCCTGTGCAGCCGCCCAGGATTAATTACACTCTGAGCTAACACATTTATCACCTTGCCACTGATTGGAAAGCCAAGGGTTTTTAATAATTCCTATCATAGCCCCGCAGTCCCTGAGGTGAGGAGACACAGAGCTGCTTGTTTCCTGTAGGAAAGCCCAGGGCAGTGCCAGGCAGCCACCTCAGCCCACCTGCCACCCCCACCTAGAGGTGGCTGGAGCCTCAGGCCTGAGTCTCTGTGGGACCTCCCTCCTACCGCCTCTCCTCCTTTCCAGTAGTAAGGCCTGCTCGTGCACTGCCCAAGCTGAAAGGCAGGTGCAGTGAGGTGGAAGCAATGCCCCTCTGGGAGGACCTGGAAGTCAGGGTTTGGGGGATCTCAGGACATCTAGACCACAGGCTCAGGCAGAGACAGGCCCACCGGGGCTCCCAGCCCACACGTACCAGGGCCTCAGTCGAGCGTGCCACCCATGCGACTGGATTGAGGGCCAGGGGTCTGTGGGGATGGGGGAGAACTGCCAAGTCCTGAAGGCTGCAACCCCCTCGGACTCAGACTCTGACCCTGACTCTGAGCCATCCCTTCCCACCACCTTTCCCCCTGCAGCTCAGCCTCCTTGCCCCTGCAACCCAGGATTGGCTCCCTCCATCCTGGCTCTCCCCTCTCATACCTCCCCTGGCTTGCCTGTGGTCACAAAGAGCATCTCAGGTAGCCTCTTCTCCCTTTTGTCCCCAGCCTTTCCTGTCCAACCCCGCTTCTTGCCTCCTATCCCTCTGCCAGTTCCCCAACCTCACTCCTTCGCCCAGAACCTCACACAGGAAGCCCGAGGCCCCTATCCAGCTGTAGCCCGGTCCCACAATTATAAACCTGCTCCGTCAGCCCCCCAGTGCCAACACCAGACTCCAGCTCCTTCAGGTACCCCCAACCTGATCTTGGACTCCAGAGATCCGATGCTCCCTAGGAGTCCAAGAGCCTCAGGAGATCTGGGCCCCAACCTCTGACCCACAAAAGACACACACCCCGAGCCCCGCCCACCTGAGTCTGACCCCAGGCCCTCCCTCCATCTCTCCTTCCTTATTGCCTTCAACATAGTCCTGGCAAGAATAGAGGCAGGGTGGGGCTGATCTCTTTGCTCTAGACAGGTTGGGGTCCCCAGCTGGAACCTTGTTAGCTGACAGCCCCAAGCTGGCCTCACCTAGGAGGTGCAATTCAAATATAATCAATTCAAACCGCATCAGCCTTTCCTGGGGATTCTGAGAATGTTGGGGGCGCTGGGGAGGGGGACACAGAGAGGACTATAATTAGCATTCTCAGAATCCACGATCCCCAAGTAACGCTGCCAAAAATAAGGAAGGGGGAAGGCAGTGGCACCGCAGTGCCAGCAGCCCAGGCTCACAGGGCAGGCAGCTGCCAGCCCCGACCAGAGCTCAACCTCCTCCTCCCACCTCGTCTACATGATGCATCAAAACAGACTCACCGGCTTCCGAGGTGTGAGCCCCACGCAGAAAAGCTATTAACTCTCCGGGCCCCAAAGCAACCCTCCCCCCAGCTCAGGCCAGCTGGGGTCCTCCTCCCCCACCTCTCAGGGCCCCCTTCGGAAAACCGGGGCTCTGGATCCTATCTGGTCTAATTAGTCATCTCTCCAGCTGGCGGGGCCCTGGTGCGGGGAGAGGATGCTGTTGTGGTGACTGCAGGATCCAGCATCTTTCCCAGGCAGAGGCAGCTGGGCATGCTCCGTGGGCTCCCGAGGGGATTTCAGGGCCACGTGACTCTCCCTCCCCAAGCTGTCACTTAGGATCAGGAGTAAATAGTCCCCCAGAAAGGTTTAACTCCATCCACACCAGCGACAAGCTGCTAACCACCCATGCTGCCGCCCAGAGAGGATGGGGTACTTCAGCACAGCCCACCCGGCCTTCTACCACCAGGACGAGGCTGCCCCCCAAGGGGATCTGGGCCACCTCCTGTGCGAGTAGCATTTTCCAGTTCTTCCCCAGAGTTCAGGGAGCCAGAAGGTGCCCGGGGGTCTGGCCTCACCAGGTCTGTCTGTGGTAGCCTTTACCTCTGTGGCTGTTCACCCAAGACATGGGTACACCCCTGGGTGTCAAGAGGACTTGTCCAGGGCCCTAGCCTTCACATCCCCACCCCAACTCCAGCACAATGAATTTAAAGAAATAACATTCAAAGCTGGTAGGACTCCATTACAAGGTGCCAGGGCCTTCTAGGCCCTTAATCCAAGTTGGCCTCCAACGACCTTGGGCGAGGATGCTGGGGAGCGGGGGGCACCTGTGTCTGCATTCCTGCAGAGGCAGGAGGGCTTCGGACAACAGGACAGCGGCCCTGTTTCTGCTGTAGACAAGGCCAGACCACTAAGAGATTCCCCCTCTCTCTCTGTGTCCCTCCCACCCTCAGTTTTCTTCTCTTCCTCACATTTCTGTAGATGCTAGAAAAGTATCAGATTCTCTGTGACAATGGGTAAGACTGAGTTTCGTAACCAAATCAGAAAGAGGGAAAGAAAATGGAGTTTCCCCGCCCCCCCCTCCACCCCGAGCTCCTCCACCAGCTCATTGGGTCTCAGTCCCACCCTGAGGCCCAGAAGCTGCAGGCGGAACCAGAGGAGCTCCCGGGGTCCCTTCTGAATATAGAAACATTTCACAAAGCAGTGGCATCTACAAGGACCCACCCACATGATTATTCTCTTTTTTGAATGTTTATTATTAGTACAACTTAATTTTTTAATCAAGCCTCTCTTCATTCAAATACGAATACCCTTCTCTATGGGTCCTTTTATTTTAAATTGATTTTAAGAGAGAGAGAGAAACATCGATGTATTTTTCCTCTTACTTCTGCCTTCATTGGTTGCTCCTTGTATGTGCTCTGACTGGGGATCAAACTTGTATTCTTGGGGTATCAGGATGACGCTCAACCAACTGAGCTACCTGGCCAGGCCTCTGTGGGTCTTTTTAAAGTATAAGCATCATTTTTACCAACTGAAGACTTTATCTTTACAAGAAAACTCTATGATATAATCAGAAATGCAGACTTCTCTTGAGGCTCAGGAGGAGCCCTGCTGGGGGGTGCTAAGGGGATCTGATCCAAACCCCACTCCCCACAGCACAGAGAGCTACGAGAAGGACTGTCCTTCCCACCGCAGAGCAGGCCAAGCTGGATCAGGACCCCTCCGATTAGAGCAGCATGCAGCTGCCTGAAGCTGTGGTGGGCAGTGCGATCCCTAGGCACCCCCCCAACTCTCCCCCAGCCCAGCTGAGATGCTGGGCTCATCAGCTATGGGAAGGCCACTCAGCAGTAGTGGCAGAGAAGTCCTGGGTGCAGGCCCAGTGCCAGGCAGGGCGGGTTAAGCCCAACCCACCTGTTCTGGCTCTCCAGGATTTGGCAAGGCCACCCTGTACAGGCCAGGGAAGAGCCAGCTTCCCGACAGACAATGATGAGGGAGGGGCTCTGGGGGCATCTCTGCCTTGGGGTGCCAATGGAGCAAAGCAAGGCAGGGGCCAGAGATTACAGCACCGGGGGCGGTGGGCAGAGAGGCTGGGGAAGGAGGTAAGGACCCCAGTCCCCAGCCCACAAAACCCACAGGCAGCTGGAGAAGCCAGGAGAGGGACAGACGGGCCTGCTGGGAGGGCTTCCCCTCTGGCAGACAGAGGGCGCAGGCTGCAGACAAGCCCCACGGATCCTCTGAGAGGCCTGAGCCAGAACCATCAATGCTTCTGGGAGATCTGGGTGGCTTTAGGGCCCTGAGAGGCCAAAGGGAGGACTGCGGTGGGGGGCAGTGCCTTCATTCTGAGGAGCAAGGTGGGGGAATGCAGCAAGCGGGTCTGACGGGTGAAGTGCAGCAGAGAAAATAGACTCCCTTGGCCAAATCTAAATTCTCTTTGTCCTGAGCAGCTGAGCTGGGAAGGGTGTGAGGACTCAGGCGAAGGAACCAGGATTCCGAAGAACATACCTCTGTGGTTCTATTTTCCGCCCCAGAATCCACAGCCCCGGTGCTCAGAGAGGGAAGTCCACAGCTCCCTACACACCCCGTCCTCCCTGCCTTCCAGGTGTCACTGCCACTCCCTTCACGCATTCCAGAGGCCACCTCCACAAAGGACTTGTTGCCTCTCACACACACCCTGCCCATTCCTCACCCAGGCCACGTGCATGTGGGTCTCTCTCCCTCCCAGAATGTGCCAATTGGGGAGCAGAAAAGGGAGCCCCATATGATCAAGTTTGAACCCCAGTCCCATCTCCCACCCGCCCAGGGACTTTGAATGAGTTACTTGACTACTGAGCCTCAGTTTTCCTCATCTGCCAATGAGCCCTGTGTCGCTCACGACCTTTCTCCTCATTCATCTTGTTCTTCGTTGGTCGTGGTCGTTCTCTGCTTTTCTGAGGGCAGAGCACGGGCACTAACTGCAGGTTTACTGCCCTGTGACCTCTCTCCTTTGTCCCATCTGCCCTCTGGAGGCAACAGAACAGCTCCTGGCATCTCCACTGCACTTCCTAGGCACCGCTGCCTTGGGGTCCCACAGGTTAGGGTGTCCACAAGCACCTGGGGACAGAGCCCTGGCCTCTGCACCCCTGCTTCCCGCAGCCCCTGTGCAGCCACGAGCAAGCAGCTCGGGTGAGCCAGAGGCACTGGCGGAGTGGCTGCCTATGTTGGCATTTTCTTGGACGAAGCGCTCAGACCAGAAAAGGGATGAAGTGACAACAGCTGGGTGGGGGTCCTTGGCTGGAGGAGGTTTGGGGCCAGGTTGGCATGGCCCATGGGGGCACTGCACCCACACAGCAGGAGCAGCAGGGGCCCAAGCCAGGAACAAGGGTCGGCAGAGGTATGGCTCTGCAGAAAGCATCCCTGCCACATCTCCCTCTCCACCAACTCAGGAGAGGCACTACTGGAGACGGAATTGGCAAGCTCCACCCTGGCTGCTTCAGCAGGAAGAGTGGAAGGAGTCAGGTGTCAGAGATCAGGAACAGGTGCTTCACAGCCAGATGCTTAAGCTTTGAAAGAACCATCACAGCTGAGATGTGGCAGAGGATGGTCAAGATCCTCTATCAGGTCCAGGAGGGCCCTCCCTTTCCGCTTAAGGAGAGATGCCCAGCCAACCCCTTTGCCTTAGCTGGCCAATCATGTGTGCTTTGGTGCCCTCTTCTGGATTTATTTGGTACATGCATAAGGCTTGCAATGGGTTTGACCCACATTTTAACCCTTTGTTTTTTCTCTTCTCCCTACACCACCCCTTCCTGGTAAATGACATCTTCAAAACTGCAGGCACACTTAGGCAATGGCATCAGTTGTGGGTACCATGAAAATCATCTCCTAAACAGCATGAAGGAAAGGACTTATTGACACACAATTATATTTGTCTGATCCTGGGCAAATGTTAATATTTGTCAATGAAATTTGACTCACTCACACTAGAAGAAAAAAATAGCTTCCTGCCCTGGCTGGTGTGACTCAGTGGATTGAGTGCCAGTCTGCAGAACCAAAGGGTCACTGGTTCAATTCCCAGTCAGGGCACATGCCTGGGTTGCAGGCCAGGTCCCCAGTAGGGGGCGCACAAGAGGCAACCATACATTGATGTTTCTCTCCCCTTTCTCCTTCCTTCCCCCTCTCCAAAAATAAATCCATAAAATCTTTATAGAAAAAAGTAGCTTCCCAAGGTGCCTGTATTTCTCTTTTATTATTATGTTTTGGGATTCATGTCTTGAGTCCTCGGAGTTTTTAACTCACCCACCAACCAAATGCCATACACCTTTTTAGGAGCTGATTGTTCAGGGAATTGTGAAAATAAGGAGTGGGCCATTCCCTCATTCAGTCCATCAGTCGGTCAGGGTTTATTGAGCACCACCCTGCCCGAGCCAGGGACCAGGGATGCTGGAGACAGCTGAGGCTTTCTGTGCGAGCACAGCCTGTGAAATCAGGCAGACATGGGGCTGTGCCCAGCTTTGCTTTCTACAAGCTTTACGACACTAAACAAGTTATTTACCAAGTCTCAGTTCACTTGCTTAAATAGTTAGGGATGATAGCATCACCCTCATAAGGCTGGAGTGAGGCTGATGCAGGAAAGCACTCAGCTCTTAGAGTGCCCGCTGCTGCTCTCGGTATGTGGAGTGACCACCATGTCTGGGAACAGACAAGAATGCAAAATAGACAGCTTGCTGACAATCTGTCACATAATAAAATAACATAATCTCTGTCTCCGGGATTTACAACCACCCTGTGCTCACTCCTGCCCTCGGTGAGTGTTCAGTCTAGAGCAGTGGGTCTCTACTTGAGGTCCGTGCACCAGCGGCATCAGCATAACCTGGGGACCTGTTATAAAATGCAAACCCTCAGATTCTCTGAATCAGAAACTCAAGGGGTGGGGCCAGGCAATCTGCTTGAACAAGCCGTCCAGGAGATTCTGATGCACACTCAAGTTTGTGAGCCACTGATCTAGGGAAAATGACAATGTCTAAACAAGCAATTACAATACAGGTGGGCTTCCCTGAAGAAGTGATGTAATGAGCAGAGTCTTCAAGGAAGAACAAGTGTTCACAGGTGGACACAAGTCAAGCTAGAAAAGGGATTAGCACTTGCAAAGGCTGGGAGGCACAGAAGGGAGGCGAGTGTTGAGGGAACCATAGCAATTCTGTCTGACAAACTGGGGCGTAGGGGGGTGCCGGAGGAGGAAGGCAGGAGTGCCTCCATTCACCCTATAGTTGAAAGCATGAAAGGTTTTTAATGGAGAACCATGTGACCAAATTTGCACTGTAGAAAAGCATTCTTGCAGCAGTGTGGCCTGGAGGCAGAAGGTCAGTTAGGAAGCTGCTGGAATGATCCAGGTGAGAGCCCAGGGGACATGAGCCCAGGGAGTGGCCATGGGATGATGAGAAGTGGACGGGCTGAGGGGTATCTGGGAGAGCTGACAGACCCTGAGGGGAGGGCCTGAGGCTGTCTCTTGGGGTTCTGCCTTGGTGGCCCCTCTGACGAAGATGGAACAGGTGTCGGTGACGGGCAGGCCATGAGTTCAGGACTGGATGTGCCCTGGGCTGGTCGCTGAAGCAGGAGTTAATTATGCATGGTTGTTTATCTCCCAACAGTTTTTAGTCAGTTATTCCAGCAAATATTTGGTCCCTATTATGTGCCAGGAAGGTTCTAGGACAGAGGGAAACACAAAACAGCCAGAATCTGCTCTCAGGACTGACATGGCAGTGGTGGGCAACACCAGCAATAAATACATAAAAAAAACTTTCAAGTCGTGGCAGGTAAGAGGCAGAGAGGAGGAGTGGGGGTGATCTTCAGATGAGGTGGTCGGGAAGGTCCCTCTGAGAAGGCAACACTGAGCTCAGTAATAAGTAAGAGCCAGATGGGCAAAAATAGGAAAGTGCTCCTGGGCAGAGGGAACAGCAAGTGAGAAGGTCCTGAGGTGGGAATGAACTTGGTGTGATGGAGAAAAAGCAAAGCGAAAGTCACCGTCACTGGACAGCTGGGGGAGAGGAAGACAGGGCCAGACCACAGCAGGTGGAAGGCTTTCTGTGACTGAGGAAAAGAGATGGGGCATGTGAAAACGCTTAATCAACGACCTTGAGAACCAAACGCACATAATTGGATGCTGAGATGGTGTCTTCAAAGAGCAAAGGAGAAACATCTTAACTGAAGCAAGGATTTGGGTTCAGTTTCTGGGAAAGCTCAGGCCATGAGAACCATGTGGTATCAGAACAATTTCCAAAACAGATAATTTGCCACATTTTTTAAATTTTGTTTTTGTTTTAACCTCAGTGGTTAACAGTCAGGCTGATATAAGTGCTGGCTGGTCTCACAGTGGGAATGGAAAAGCAACCTC
Source organism: Micronycteris hirsuta (assembly GCA_004026765.1). Lineage (NCBI taxonomy): Eukaryota > Metazoa > Chordata > Mammalia > Chiroptera > Phyllostomidae > Micronycteris > Micronycteris hirsuta. The sequence continues at coordinate 120,926 of PVJI01000460.1, read as the reverse complement.
TCACGGTATGGACAGACAAAGATTTCAAAAAAGAGAGGGAGGGGAAGGAGAGAAGAGAGTCCTCCTTCCCCTGGCTGTGCAGGGGCTCCCCCTGGGCAGCTGTCTTCTCTACCAGCCCTGTAGGATCTGAGGCCAGACCACGTGGGGAGGCCCACAGGCCTGAGCACGCCAAGCCTCACCCACGGGAACGAAGCCAGGACCCAGCCCGGCTGGGAGATGGAGAGACCCAGGCCAAGGCAGAAGGAAATGAGTCCAATCGAGTAGGTGTGCACCACCCCGGCCCAAAGAGCTGCTTCCATGGTAACGTCGATGGTGGCACCTTCAGCTGCTGAGAGCATGCGCTATCCCAGCCCACAGAGGGGCTTGACCAACCGCGCGAGAAAAACAGAGCACTGGACCCACACCTGCCCCCGTCAGGACTGCAGTGTCCCCACCCCCAGAAGAGCAGGAGCAAGGGAAGCAGCCCTGTCACTGCCCAACCTGCCTGCTGTGCACCCCACTCACACCTTCCCTCCAACCGGCTCACTTCCTGTTTCTCAAGGCACCCAATGCTCTGTCCCCTTCCTCGGAACCTTTGTCCTGTGTGTCTAGAACAGCCTCTCTCCTCTGTTAGCCATCTCCCTCCCACCCCTGCAGCCAAGCCCAATGCTCCACCCACCCCACCCTGCCCTAGAAAACTTCCCACGATCGACACTGGCTCTCCCGGGCCAACAGAAACACACTCAGAGACACACACCTCACACACACACCCAGCTTTATCTGCCCCTGGCTCGGAAAGCTTGACACCTCCTGCAGAGAACCCAGCAAGGCCTTCAGAGAAAAACTGGACGCTCGAACCTTCTCCCCTCTCAAGAAGGCATCAGTGACAAGCACAAACGCAGAACCAACAGGGAGACCAGAAGCAAACTGCATCATACTCACTTGATGAAATACACAGCTCCTTCCTGGGTAGAATCCATCTCCCATCCCATGGGCAAATCTGTGAGAAAGCAAAGTCACAAAGTCACCCTCTCTCCCTTCTCAGCCCCACAAGCCCGATCTGAACTCAGGAGGGATGGGAGCTGGGAGAACTAGGAAAATTCAGAGAAGCCAACAGCATTCAAACCCAGCATTTCACCCTTTTGTCCATTATTCTTATCAGTCTGTTTTCAGCAAATAGTAGGAGAGATGGTAGTAAACGGAACATCCCCTGCCAATGAGCAGTGACCAAATGAATCACCACCGCACAGGATTCACTCATTCATTCAACGGACTTTGATGAGCATCCACTCTGTGTGGGGCTCTGTGCCAGCCCCTGGGGATGCAGCAGTGAATGCACAGACGGTGGCCCTGACAGGTCCTCAGGGTTATCCCAGCCTACTTATATCACAGCCACAGGAGTTGGAGCCAAGGGTGGGTCCCTTGTCCCAGGCCTCACAGACAATTAGCTCCAATTCTGCCGCTGAGGACAAGACACCAGTCCCAGGAAATCAGACTTTTTAACAATTTTTAATAGCACTTCTGGAAAAAAAATTATCCATAGAAATGGTCAGAGCAGAGAATCACAGACCCACAGAGTGAGCAGGGACTGAAAAGCTGAGGAACCCACGGGGAGGCTCAGCCCCTGCTGGACAGCTCCGGAGAGGAGCCCCCCATCTCCTGAGAGCGCCCTGTGGTCTCCGCCTCATCCTGCCTGCCCTTCCAAAACAACCCCCTTAGCAGCATCCTGCCTCCCCAGCAAACAGGACCCCTCCACCCCACAGAGGTGAAGGAGAGAGCGGAGGGGTCCGCTGTCAGGGGCAGGGACAGGCAGGACTCTGGGGGAGATCATTTATTTTGGGGTACAAGAGGTCCCTAGCTGACATATCAGAAAACAGGTGTGGGGTCTCTTGACAATCATTGCCACCTTTCCGGTCAGCCCAAATGCCCACCTTGTATGCGAGGTTTTATAAAATATACCATAGGTGTGGGTCTCTCCAGCTATATTACCAGCTGGGTTCTGTAGAGTGGAGAGCCCAGTTTTGATTCATTCATTTTACTCATCCCTGTTTATCAAGGTCTATTTCCACAGTTGCTGCTGGTGGTAATGCTGCTGCTTCAACACAGGAGAGCAGTCAGCAGGCCCCGCTGCCCTCCCAGAACCTGGTCCATAGAAATAGCAGCCCCAGCTACCACTTTTCGGGTGCTTCCTTCCTCTAAGCTGCACATCTCACTGCTACTAGCACATTTCATCTGCACAGCAACATTATGTAATAGGCATTATCCCGAACATTTTTACAGATAAGAAAACTGAGGCCCAGAGAGGTCAATCAACTTGTTTAAGGTCACACAGGAAGTGTCTGAGCCGGAATATGAGTCTGGTCCGCTGTCTCCAGAGCTCACATTCCTTCCTCTGTGCTGCTCCATAAATGCTATTTGTTCCCCTCTGTCCCTGTGGGAGGACATTCCCATTCAGAAGGGTGTGGGTTGGCAGCCTCCCCAAGTAGAGGGACCCCCACTGGGTCAGAATCATAAAAAATCCTGCTACTGTGATGTGCCCGGGAAAGAGGCCAGTGTGGATTATGTGCCCTGCCTTTTCCAGCAACTTCCCTCCACACTGCCCTCTCTGCCCGGGCAGCACCAAGGATGCTTATATTCTTGCCCAGGCGGAGTGCCCGCTGAGACAGCTGCCCTCCCGGCAAGCTTCAGGGGCATTTAACCCCTTCCCAGCCTTGGACAACCAGTTGGCTGCAGCCAAAAATGACGGAACTGGCTCGCAGGCTTTTATCCCTCTTCTAGTCCTACCTAGAGTCCCGATAAGGTGGAGGGACTCAGACCGTAATCAGCTGAAACACGGAAGAAGGAGACAGCCCTGCCTGGGGTCAGGAGGCCCGCTGTCTGTCGGAAAGACACCTCTGGCTATAACAGCAGCAGTTGCTCTGCTGAGAGTGACTCACTCACACACTCTGTGCTGTAGCCTTTGAGGTCCGTAATCCTATCCCCATTCTACAGGGGAAGAAGCTGAGTCCTGGAAAAATTACTGCTCAAGACCACACTAAAAGAAAGTAGAACCAAGACAGGAGCTCTGATCGCTCTGCTCCGACAACACCTGCACTTAACCCTGATTCCGCTTCTCTTACTGAGTGGCTCCGAGCCAGGGACCGCCCCTCTGCTCTCCAGTTTCCCTACTTTAAAATGAAGGACTTGGACTCCAGGATCCCTGACATCCCCTCCAGCTCTAAAAACACAACGATTCCAGCCTGGAATCCAAAAGAAAGTAGGCTTGGGGCAACTCAACAGCTGCCAGTGTGCCCAGCAGTGCCACCGCGTCCAGGCGAGCCCCGGCCTCAGGACCACATGCCTGACCTGTGGACAGGCTGGAAGGCCAGGGGGGATGAGTCTACGGTGGCCTGAAGAGGACAATCAGTTGTTCACTTGAAGTACCCCAGGCCTTCTGATTCTTTGTGTCTCCGCCTTTCCATTTGGACTGAAATCTTTGCCTGTACCGGTCCCCCATTTGCCACTAGCGTGGGTATTCCCTGAGAGGTAGGAATGAGTCTTCTGCATAGTAAGCAATCTTTGTGGGCCCTGTCCCCTTTTCTTTCATGTTCCCCCTTACTTTAAATTTAACTTAATTAAAATTTAAAATTCAGTTCCTCAGTCACACCAACCACACTCCAACTGCTCACGAGCTACTTGCGGCCAGTGGCGACGGCGCAGGCAGCATGGAGCGAGACCACCCCGTGCCGGCAGTTCTCCAGCGCGGCTCTGGGGACTGAAGCTCACCTGTCTGGGGCTCTCAGGATGGAGGGGTTTGCTGATTGAGCAGGAGGATGAGACAGGAGTAAAATCTTTGCTCTCAAAGGTCTTTCCCAGATACTAATCATAAGGCTGGAGGCTTCAAAAGACCAGACAGCGAGCATCAGCCCTCCTGTAATACCCCCAGATGGTGGATGTGATGTTCAGCTGAGTCTATCCATGGAAAAGGAGGGCTCCAAGTCAGGAGCAAAGTCCTACTACCATCTGAAGCCATTGCTTCCTTTTTGATTGAAAGGCAGAGACAGATGAGCTTCTTACCTGGGCTGGAGCAGTGTCCACTCTGGATGGGTGATTTCGTACCAGGGTGCACCCAACTGGTTGACTTTTCCTCATCACTGTAGAAAACCAATGAGCAAGTGTCAGATCCAAGAGAGGCTTCCCTGAGCGGGACCCCTCTCCAAATTCACATCAACACCAACTGTCTGATCCCAGACACATGAGGTGGGAGCACCCACATCTCTTTCATTCACTCACATTCACAAAGTGTTTACTGAGCAGGCTCTGAGGATTCAGAGAGAAATAATATCTGATCCCTGACCTCAAAGAAACAAACATAAAAAGATAATTGCAAAATATAATGTTGTATGTCAACTGTACCTCAATTTTTAAAAATAAAATTAAAAGATAGCTCCAATATGATGTTATAGGATGTATACTCCCCATTACAGCTGTGCACAGACAGCGTATACATCACAGGGATGAAGCTGAGGAAGAGGAGCAGCGTGAGGGCCTCACTAAAGAGTTGACATCTGAGGTGATAGTGAAGTCACGTGGGTAGGACAGGAAAGGTCCCTCCTTAAGTAGCAGCTGCTCAATGCATCAGAAAGGAGGAGGCCACGTAAACCAGCAGTTCTTGGGCGTCAATGCTATATATTTTAATTCACAGCATTCCCTCACATTGGGAATTTACAGATGACGAATGTGAGGTTCAGAGAGGTAACGTAATCGGCCCAAAGTCACACTGTCAATAAGTGATGATGCTAGGATTCAGACCCAGATGCGTACCCCTAAAACCTGACTTTTTTCTAGTATCTACTCCCAACAGTGCACACTCCCCACCCTGCAGATCCCCTGGGCTCTAGCCTCCAAGGGCAGACGGCCCACTGGTATTTCTCAGCCCTCACCAGCCAAATGATACGGATTGTTCCAGAGCTGTGAAGTACCTAACCTCCTTGGCCAGTCTAAGAAGGAAAGGACTCTCAGATCCCCTGTGTCATCCAGGCTTTGGGTGGGGGCAGGCAGTCCTTGGGGCCCGGGACAGGACTACACTCAATGCTTTTAAGGTATAATTAATGCTTTAATTGATATAACAAACTCCACCAAGGACTCACAAAACTTTTAGTGAAGCAAGATATTTAATGAACTGCACATATTTAAAATGTGCAATTATGCCCTGGCTGGTGTAGCTCAGTGGATTGACCGCAGGCTGCAAACCAAAGGGTCGCCGGTTTGATTCCCAGTCGGGGCACATGCCTGGGTTGTAGGCCAAGTCCCCAGGGGGTCCACGTGAGATGCAACCACACATTGATGTTTCTCCTTCCATTCCCTTCTGTCTAAAAAATAAATAAATAAAATCTTTAAAAAAAATTAAAATGTGCAATTTAAAGTTTTAACATAGTATTTACCCACGAAACTACCACACAAATCAAGAGGTGAATTCCCCTAAACTTTCTTTGTGCCCTTTGTGATTTCTTTCTACTCTCCCCCACCACAGCCTTTGCTACCCTCCCCCTCTCCCAACAACTAACCTGCTTCTTGTTACTGTAGATTCGTTAGCATTTTCTAGAGTTTCTAGAGTGTTGTGTACATGAACCATCCAAGCTAGACCTCTTACCTCCCTCCCATGTGGAAGCACATGTTAATAATTCACCCATCTCATTTCTGAGCAGTAGTCCACAATGTTGTGGATAAACATCATGGTCACTTTCAGTTTGGGGCCATTCCAAATGAAGCTGCTATGAACGCTCATGTCTAAGTCTTTGTGTGGACACAGGCTTTCTTTTCTCTTGACTGCGCTGATTTTTCTCGAAGTGGGGCACCCTGTGTAGGAGGAGACTTTGCAGCTGAATTACCCTGCTAATGAGGAGAGCAGAGAAGAAACCAAGTCCCTGCTCTGGTGTTCTTGGGCTCTGGAGACACCATGCACCCTGGAAGATGACCTCTGGGCTGGGCTTTGGGCTGGGCTTTGGTCTGGGAGGCCATGGGACAGTCCCCCGAGGCGGGGGAAACCCAGCCAGCCCCAAACTGCGCGAGGCGGATGGATGTTCATCCTCACACCTCCTCTCCTGCTGCCCTAAGACTTTCCAGCCCCTGCTCCCCCTCCTGCTCTCACAGCCGCAGCTCCCTCAGATTCAGACCCTCCCTCAGGTCTGTCTCCGGGTTGCCTGGATATCACGAATAATCACGAGGTCACCAGTATGGGCACAGCCCCACCACGCCCACTACTTCCTCTTCCCCCTGTCCCTCCCAATGTCAGTCCCTGGTCCAGAACACTGCAGCCACAGGCCATCTCCACTCCAGCTTCGGGCTGATGGGGAAACCGTGGAACTGAGAAGACTGATGTCACTGCAAATCCACAGTCCCCAAGCTTGGCTGGGCCCTAAGCACCACCTAGAATCTTCTTCAGGGGCCTCAGTCAGTTGCCATTTGCAGATTGTTCTAAGTTTCCCACCAATCTCACACCTGCTTCTCCTCCCCAACCCTTGCTCCTTCTAAATGAATATCTTATCTCTTAATTCAAGAAAAAAAGAGTGCCCTGACTGGTGTGGCTCAGTGGGTTGAGTGTCGCTCTGCGGACTGAAAGATCGCTGGTTCAATTCCCCGTCAGGGCACATGCCTGGGTTGCAGGCCAGGTCCCTGGTTTGGGGGTGTGCAAAAGGCAACCGTGCTCCTCTTGATGCTGCCTCCCCTCCTAGCTCCTCCTGTTTCATGCTCCTCTTCTTATTGACCAAACTTCCTTCTTGGAAACCAGTTCTTTCTAGTTGTCCCCACTTCCTGGCCTCCCACTCAGCAATCCTTGTAACCTGGTTTCTGTTTCTAGCCCTCTCCTAGAACTACTTTCGTAGAGGTCATTAAAGAACCTCACCCTACCCGCCGACCGAGTTCCGAAATCCAGTAGACACGTTTGACTTTTCCACTGTTAACACTTCCTTCCTATCATCCTTCCCCTCACGGTCTGGGCCGGCTCCCTTCCCTGGCCCTGGTGCTGTCCCCCGGCCTTCTCCTCCCTCTCTTCCTCTACCCTTTCCTTACAGGCTGGTGCTGCCCGGGCACCCTCCTGTCTTCTCTCTCCTATGCTTCTGGGCATTCTCCTACATGATGACTCTCAGGATGCTCCGGCCCAGGCCTTTCTCTTCAAACTCTATCCTATTAGACATCATCTCCTGAATATTCCGCCGGGACCTCAAATTCAATTATCCTCCCCCTCCCAGCTTGATTCTCCCTAAAATCTGCTCCTCCTGCCATACTCCTGATCGCTGCCAGACCGAAGCTAACGATTCGGAGATGTATCGTCCGTTCTTCCTCTTCCCTCTCTTCCCCAGCATCCAAGCAGTATGTGAATGCTCTCAGTTCCACGCCGAAAGCTTTCTTCCATCTCTCCCTCCCCTTCTCTTCAGTTCTCATCACTGAAATTCAGGTCCCCACACCTGACTCCTTGGACTTTTGCAGTTGCTTCCTAACTGCTCTCCACCCCTCAGGTTCTCCCCCTGCCTCACTCTGCAACCCTCGCATCACCCCCCCTCCTGCAGCTGCCAGAGGGAGCCTTCTAAAAGGCGGCTCTGTCAGTTCTGTTTAGAATCTCTTTCGGTTTCCCTCCACCTACAGAGTCAGGTTCAGACCCTTAGCCTACCGCACAAGGCTTCTCCGAAGCTGCCCCCTTCCTACTTCTGTCTCATCTTCTGCAGCCTCCACTCCATCTCTAGAAACCCCGTCAGCATGTCCTGCCTAACCTGTGCCCTGGCACCCCTCAGTGCCCTCCTTCCCACAAGCCTCTGCTTCAAGGCCCCTTTTACTCCAGTCTCTATCCTACAAAAGCAGCTCAGATATTTCCACCTGGGGAGGCCCTCCCTCAACTCCCCAGAAAACATTAGTTCTTGTATTCCTGGAGCATCATGCAAATGCCTCTAGAGTGTATCCTATTATTTCCTAAGTATTTATTTACACGTTCTTTCTACTCCCTTCAAGGAAAAACCTGTGTCTTTTTTTTTTTTTAATCTCCAACACCTAGCCCTATGGCAGACAAACAGTGCAGACTCAATGAATGTTTGTGGAAAGAATGAGGAAAAGAAGCTGGAAGGCAAAAAAGAGATAGGAAAGAAAGATGAAAAGAGTCAAATTAATATTTCATCAGAATAACTGAGGAACTTGTGGAAAATCAGATTCTAAGGCTCCACTCCAGGTCTTCTGAACCAGAACCCACGCAAGTAGGGTCAGGATCAGCCTTTTTCATAAATTCCTTGGGTGACTCTTATGGGCAATAAAGTCTCAAACCATTGACAGAAGGAACTCCAGTTTCAATACTGGGGAAGTTCTGTTATTTAAGAATCTAACCCTGGGTCAAGAACTTTAGTGGCGTTAATTTTTGAGATGATCTAATTACAGTCTCAATTATGATAATAGTGATAATTACAGAAGAAAGGCCTACAGCAAAAGTGAAAAGTGAGAAACACCAAAGAGAAACCGCTGGCTACCTGCAAAGGCAGTTTCGTACGGGGGAGGCAATGCACTGACGTCCTCACCCACTGGGCTCGGTCTGACCCCGATGAACAAGTGGCTTCAGCTGAGAGGAGGACCCTCAGGCTCCGAGGCCCTAGCTCTCCCTCCGAAAAGGAGGCGGCTGTGGCCGAGACCCCTTCTGCTCCAGTGTCTGTGAGTGGCTATCTTGAGGAAGGGACACTCATCCTGTGTGGGTAACAGTTCCAAATGCTGTACTTGTAGACTTGCTATATTATCGGGAGATTTCTCTCCTGGCAAAAGATGACTACTGTAGGAGCGGGCCAAAACAGCGCCAGCGGGGCCACTCTGTTATAATGAGACTATGCCAAGGCCATTTTAGTTTATGAAATTAATATAACAGTACTAATGTATTACTGAGAGCAGCAAAGGCTCCCTGGGTATCTTCTCCTTCCCCTTGACCACAGCCCCATAAGGAAGCAGGAAAGGAGAGGATGTGGGCTTGGGAACACTGGGAACTGGGTGGTAGAGGCAGGGTCTCCTGGAATTTTGTCACTTAGCCCAAGCCTTCCCTGAGGAAGGGGGGAGTGGGCAAGAAAGAAAGAACGCACCCCTGGCCCTGTCGGTGGACTGCACGAAGCTGAAAGGAAAGAGCTGCAAGCTGGGCCCTGGGACCAGCCCTCCTCAGAGCCCCCCTTCCCATCTGTGCCTGGTGGGGAGGCGGGAAGCCACCACCTACCCTGCCTGGCCCTGCCCTTCCAGACTTCAGGAAGCTGAACCTGTGCTGGACTTTGATCCACTAAGGAAAAGGCGGGAGACCCATTCCAACAGGCATGGTGATAAACTTATTAGTCATGCCTGTGGTTCCAGCCACCACTTCCCACTCCCACCGCAGCCAGCCCCCAGCCCTGCCACCTTTCAAGTTGGACAACTTTAAAGAAATGCAAATAAAAAATAAACGCGAGACAACATACTTGATGAAGAAGACTCTCCCACCGTGGTCAACTCCATAGGTCCACCGGCCCGGCAAGTCCAGCCAGTCAACATCATCGGCCATCTCGGTGTCCCGCTGCCCCTCTGGCTCTCCAGCCGCCCGGGTGCTGAGCTGGCAGGGGCTTCCCACCCGCAGCCCCCACTTTCTGCTCCTCCTAGAAGCAGTGATGGGGCGGGGAAGGGGTCTGTTGTAGGTGCAGCCCCAGCCGGCGGCGTCCCTCCAGGTCCCTGGTAGTGGCTCCGGCCTCTCCCTGAAGGCAGCTGGCCGACAGCCGGGCAGCAGGGAGCCGGCAAGACTTAACCCTAGCGGGGCCGAGCGTGCTCAGCGCCGCCCAGCCGGAATCCCGGCGCTATCTGCCTCCTGCTCGAGCCCCGACTCCTCTTCGGACGCCTTGAACTTAGGGACTGGAGATCCGCGCGGTTCGAGTTCGGTCGCTGCCGGCCTGGACTGCTCAGGGTAGCGCCAGGTCTCGGTCCCTCCTGCTCCCAGCGGCCAGCAGCCTGGCGGCGGAGCGGTGAGCAGGTTGCTGTGTGAGCGGGGAGTGTTTCCTCACCGCCTCAGCTCCCAACCCACACTTGAACCTGCGGGGGGTGGGGAGGCGGAGCCAGGGCACCGCCTGCGAAGGTAATTCACAGCCAGAATGACCGCAGCCCTCACGTCCCCAAGTCCAGATGCAGGGCGCCGGGAAACCAGTTTGGCTGAAAGCTTTGAACCACGAACTTGACGGACATGTCCAGCCACTGAACGGAAAAGGGGATGTGGTCAAACCTGGTTATACTTGGCGGGAGTTTAGTAGAGGAACAAAGGTCAAATTCAGGGAAGGGCGGTGGCATGGGTGTGAGTAGCAAGAGTCCCTAGGAGACTCCTCTTGCTAAGATGCCAGCCTCGTTAGTCAAGCTAGTCCTTACCTTTCTTTCTGAGCACTTCCTCCAAGAAGCCCACTATGACTAAGTAGAATCAGAGGACACCTTAGAAACACACTCAGAAAGCAACAGCTTTTATGCGCCTTCCCCCAAACTTTCAGCAGAAGAGGAAAAGGAAAACAAACAAATAAGCTAACAAAACCAGAGGAGGGAGTGTGTTCTGTGCACAGGACACAGGGTGCGGCCTCGGTGCTGGGTAATCAGAGATGGGAGCTTGCAGCTCTCCAGTCACCGGGTCTGTGTCGAAGCTGGGCTCCAGTCAGCTTTCCCAGCTTACACAGGACCTTCCCTGGGGCTTCAGTTAGGTGCACACTGCTCCAGTCTGTGTGGCAGACCCAACGGAATAGACAAGGGGAGGGACACCTGCATTTAGAGGAAGGAATGTGTCCTGTGGCAGATGACAAGTCTCTGCTGAGTCGGTATCCTTACTGGGAGCACCGTAAGAGATTGGATCCCTGTTCCACCTGGGTAATTTCTATTCACCCCTGAAGGACTGCCCATGTGTCACCTCCTCCAAGAAGCCATTCTTGACTCCACCAAAGACAGATTAATGTGTCCATACTCTATGTGTCAGGCAGCCTTATCAATAACCCAACAGTGGAACTTACCACTCTGTAAAGCAATGCTTGATTTATTCATCTGTCTCCTTTACTGGGCTGCGTGCTCCTCCGGGCAGGGCCCCCATCTCATTCACTGGTCTAACACGTACCTGGAGCACCCAATTCATCTCTGATGAACAACTGATACTGGCAGAGCTGGGTACAACTCAGTTCTAACCACAGTCCTGCACTTTGGGACCTCATTTAGGGTCCTGGAAAATTTCACCATCAGCAGCATCGGGGTGTGTAGGGAGAGAGCTTTCTGGAAAACGAAGCAGCCAACGAGCCTTACAGGTATCCCAAATGCTCGACATTGAGGATATAATAGGTGTGCATCTGATAGTGAAGCTAGAAGTTGCCTCAGAGAACATCTGGTCCAATCCTCTTGTTTAAATATGAGGAACTAAGGAGCGAAGAAGAAAAGGTGCCGGTTAAGGTCACTGAGCAAGGGAGTGGCAGAGAAGAGTCAGCCCACCAGTGGCCCAGGCCAGAGTTCTTTCTCTTACATTGTTCTGCCTACAACACTGGAAATTTACTCTCCCAACGTGTGAACAGGCTGATTCCTGTGTGGCAGGTGTAAGCTGAGTATGTTCTCCAGATGCAGAAGAGGAGCAGAAATCATAACACACAGCTCTTGTCACCCGTCCCAGGTCCTACAGGTTTCTAGTGGAGAAAGCAGAGCCACGCCTGAGAATCACAGATGAGTATCTATTCCCCTTAGTTCCTGAACTGGCCAGGGTGAGAGGGCTAAGGTATGACTCCTCACGAGTCCCCCGTCCCCAGTCCCCAGCCTTGTGAAACACCTGTAGGACTAACCCCACCGATAAATCACAGAGCCACCTGCCCAGCCCCTATGATATCGGAGGATCTGAATCCAGAATTGCTGCCAAGATGCCTCCAGGGAAAATACCAGCAACCAGTGTGCTCCCGGTCCGACCTGAGCAACCAGTAAGGGCGGCTGCTTGGGCTGAATGTGGGTGGAAATAGGGGACAAAATGACATATATTTGAAAACATGTATTCGGCCGCTGTCTTCTTTAAGGAGTAGGAGTTCCTGTTGATTTCTTCACAAGGTTTGTGTCTGGTTTATCTCTGATGTAAGCTCAGGTTCCTGCAAACATTTACCTAGTCAAGAAAAAGCCAGTGGTTGAGGTTTTGAATGTTTTTACTCATTTGATTAGGAAAAGAAATCAGGTTTGAAAATAGCTTTCTGTGGTGTATTCTTGCTGTAATTTTTTCCATTCCAGTTCTTGTTTATAAATGATTATCAATATTAATACAGTTGACCCTGGAACAACATGAGGGTTGGGGCACCAACCCCCTGTGCAGTTGAAAATCCACATATAACTTTTTTTCAATTACAATTTATGTTCAATATTATTGTGTATTAGTTTCAGGTATACAGCATAGTGGTTGGACAATCACAGACCTTACTGCATATAAATTTTGACTCCCCAAAACTTAACTATTAATAGCCTACTGTTGACCAGCAGGCTTACTGATAACATAAACAGTCAATTAACATTTATTTGGTATGCTATAGATGTTATTTATTTTTTCCCTGCAGCAAATTTTATTTTATCTCTTTAAAAAGCAACAGATCATGTGGATAAAATATATCTGTAGCGTTTAGAAATGATTCTCATTCTCTCATACATTTTGAGACCTTGGTCTAGTCACTTCAATGTTGCTGTGCTTCTGGTTTCATACCTATGGTAGGTTGAACCTTGGCCTCCCAGAAGCTGCCCACATCAAACACTGAAACCTCAGTATGTGACCTTCCTTGGAAAAATGTCTGCAGATGTAATGAAGATAAGGATCTTAATCAGATTATTCTGGATTACTTGGGTGGGCCCTAAATTCAATGACAACTGTCCTCTAAGAGAAAGGCAGAGGAATATTTGAAAGGACAGAAGGCGAGAAGGTAGTGTGACCACAGAGGCAGAGCAGAGTTGATGTGGCCACAAGTCAAGCAGCGCTGCGGCCACCAGAAGCTGGAAGAGGCAAAGAAGGAATTCTACCCCAGAGCCTCCGGAGGGAATGTGGCCCCGCAGCGCCTCGATTTCAGACTTCTGGCCTCTAGAATTGTGAGAGGATAAACGTTCATTGTTTTAGGCCCCCAGTTTGTCATGAGTTGTTACAGCAGCCATGGGAAATTAATAGAGTACTTATAAGAAAATCAAAACATAATGAGGACTGAAATTCATATCTATTATTTTCATTTGTCCGAAACCCAGCCTCCCTTCTTCTGTGTTGGCCCCTGGGTTTCCTTCCTCCTGCCGCTGTCGGCCTGTGCGGATTGGGCGGGCTGGCTCCACTCCCACCCCGGCTCCCCTGGAGGACCGGACACAGACGAGGCTCATCGGACTCTATTTCCCTGGACATAGTGATTGGTTCAGGAAAGGCCACATGACTCACACCAAACCAGAGAGATTCAGTTTTAAGAAGATCCCAGAATTCTTGGGAAGCCGTTTTTCTCTCGGGGGAGAAGCTGGCATTGCGTCGTTGTGGTGCCGCTGCAGGCTCTGTGTGAGGAGAGCCTCCTGAAAGTGAAGCCAGTGCAGGAGAGAGCGGAGCCAGAAGACGGGTCCGCCTTTTGTCCCATGAGCCCTAGAACCCAGCTTGCCAGAAAAGGCTGTATCCCTGGAATTTCAACTTGTAGGTGCTAATAAATACCCTTATTTTCTTCAGCCAGTTTGACTTGAGTTTCCGCCCCTAACGACGGAGAAGTCCTGACCCATATAAAGGTCACATTGTCTTGTGTCCCTGACTGTTTCTTTGGCATAACCAATGCTTCTTTGGGAAAGCCCACGAGATAACCACCTGCATTTCTAATGACTTGAGAACAGGAACTCTTCTCTTCCAAGGAGCCCACAATTTCAGATCAAGAAAGGGTCTTAGTGGTCATCTAGTTCAAAGCCTACATTCTCCCTCTATAGAGTACTGGGGAACTCAGGCGAAGTACCCAGAGTTATGGCAATTCCATGGTAGAAAGCTGTATTTCAAGCCATTTGCTTCATCATTTAAATATATGTGGTGAAGGCCTGGCTGGTGTGGCTCAGTGGATTGAGCACTGGTCTGAGAACCAAGGGGTTGCTGGTTCAATTCCTGATGAAGGCACGTGCCTGGGTTGTGGTCCAGGTCCCCAGTTGAAGGTGTGGGAGAGGCAGCCGATCAATATTTCTCTCCCTCTCTTTCTCATTCCCTTCCCCTCTCTCTAAAAATAAATAAATAAATGAAGTCTTTTTAAAAAACTATATATATTTGGTGAAGAGACTCACATAGTTACTAGAAGACTATAACAACAGATTCCTCTAGTCTTTAAAAGAATAACCACAACAGTAATTTTTTTGAGTGCTAGTGTTTAATAGTTATGTTCACTCACAGGCCAGGTCACCAGTCGCTGGTGATTTTCTTACAGGAACTAGGAAGCAAAGGAAGAAAAGGCAAGGGCCACATCTGCTGGGAATAGATACATGATGTTATAAATATACAAGAGCCCAGACAAACTAGTCACTTTATTAAAGTTGTGTTTCTAGAAGAGCTAGAGAGAAAAGGTTTTTGTTATAAAAACTACTGTACTGGTTCTGGTAGCCAGAGGATTATAGAATCTGGGGGGTTCCCTACCTCCAGTTGGATTAAATTGCATTTGTTCCTTGAATTCCATGAGTCCTTCTGGGAGCCAGGTACTCTTCTAGGTATAGGGGATCCTGGAATGAACAAAACAGAAAGTACCTGCTCTCACTGAGTTTACATTTAGTAATACGGGGACTCAGAGGAGGATGAGTTTATGGAGTACAACTGAAAGAATAGAAGGGGCAGGATGCTGACATGTTGTATTCCATATATTTATATAGCGTGGGCAGGAAAGGCCTCACCGAGAAAAATGACATTTGAATAAATGCTTGAAGGAAGTGAGAGAGCAAACCATGTGGACACTGGGGAAAAACATTTCAGGCAGAGGAAGTAATAAGTACAAATGCCCTGAGGTAGGAACACTCTTGAGGTGTTTGAGAAACAATAAGGAGACCTGTGTGGCTGAAGCAGAGTGAATGAAGGAGAGAATAGTAGGGGATGAGGACAGGGCTGGTGAGGGGGGCAAATCAGTCTAGGCCATTGTAAGCAGATTCGCCGTTATTCTGAATGAGATGGGAAACTCCTGGAGGGCTGTGTGTAGGAGTGATGTGATCGTCGTGACAACTTTTTAAGAGGCTCATTCTGTCTGCTGTTCAGAATAGGGCAGAAGCAGATTTTCGTTAGAAAGTTATTGCAATAATTCAAGCAAGACATGATGATGGCTTGGTTCATGGTACTGGGGGTTTGAAGCAGTGAGGAGAAATGGTCAAATTCCCAGTATCTTTGGAAAGTGTGATTGACAGGATTTACAAGAGGAAGAGAGGAGTTACATTGATTCGGAGGCATCTGGCCTAAGCCATGAGAAGGATAGCGTCGTATTGACTGAGATGGGCGTAGGCCACAGGGAGAGAAGGCATGCCGGGGGAGAATGGGAAAGCACAAGTTCGATTCTGAGCATGTTACGTTGGGGATGCTTGTGAGACACCCAGTTAGGACACAAGGAGATAACGGCATATATAAGACTAGAGTCTTTCTATTTCGGGAGTACAGGTATCTACACTTGGTGCTTTTCACAGATTAGACAGAATTAAAGCCATGAGGCTGGTTGAGATCACAAAGGAAATGAGTGTAGGTAGGGAGGAGGCGGAGATCAAGGGCTGAGAACTGGGACACTCCAACTTTTAGAGGTCAAGTTAATGAGAAGGAACCTGCACAGGAGGCTGAATAATAAGCAGCTAGTGAAGCAGGAGAACAAGAGAAAGTAGTGTCCTGGAAGTAAGCCTTGAGAGTATTCACATCGCTCACAAGGAGCAGGAAAGCGCCAATGGTGCTTGTGTTCTAGAAGGGCTGAGGTTAGGATGGGTTCTGTCTGAGCAGGAAGCAACTTGTACTCCTGTGTGAAACGGTGGAGAGACAGCTCAGGTTATTTTTAAGCTGGTCTGAGACTGAGCCGAGGAAGATGATCATTTTGGCTAATGAGGCCTTGCTCACTGAAGAGAAGTACGCCTGAAATGTGCTTCCTTCAGCTTCATCTCTCAAAGTCTCTGCTCTGGTTTCTCCTGGGAATGATGCCAGCCCAGGATGGCTAGCTGATTTTTCCTGCCAACACTGTGTCATGGAGCAGGGAACCAGCACTGGCAACTCCCCAGAGGGGGAGGGGAGGAATGAAATTGTCAGTCATCAGCTCAGAACAAGAGATGTGGGCTGGGTGGGGCCCAGAGGAATAGCCCTGTTGGTCAACCTGGTGATGTTTCTCTTCTGGGTCTCTTCTTGAATCTACAGCTTGGGCAACACTCTTTCTGTGCTGACTTTAATGTCTGACCTGGGGTTTTTCTAGAAAATGGAAGCTCATGCTTGCTTTGGCATTTCCTGGAACTAACAGAGCAAGCACTTCAGTTCAGCTTAGCTCAATACCCTTGCAAGGCGCCATTAGGCCGCTGTGTAAAAACTGGTTCAGCCTTCAGTTTCTTCCCTCTCATCTTTGTTATCCACCAGCCTACTGATCAGTCTTCTATATTCATCCAATGCCTGTGTGCCTGGTTTAGCCCCTTCCTCTCCATCCCTTAACTCCCTCATTTTGGGTGATTTCCGTGCTAATGTTAATGAACTTATCCATTATCCTAACCACACAATACCGTATTGTCTTCAACTCCAGGGATATTAACCTCCACTTCAATAAGTTACACCAGCCCTGGCCAGTGGCTCGGTTGGTTGGAGCATTGTCCCAGACACAAAAATGTTGTGGGTTTGATCCCCAGTCAGAGCACATACCTAGGTTGTGGGTTCAATCTTCATATGGTGCACATGGGAGGCAACTGATCGATGCTCCTCTCTCCCTTTCTCACTCTCCCTTTCTCTCTCTCTCTCTTTCTAATCAATAAAAATATCCTAGGGTGAGGATTTTTTAAAAAGTTACAACGAAGGCCATACCTTAGACTTTCTCACCACTTATAATTTACTCCAACTTGAAAAACATAAACTCAAATATCCCTCTTTCTGACCACAGTTTCGTCCTTCTGACACCCTCATTCCTCTCTTCCCTTTACACCTGTTCCTTGCCTTCCCATAGTACATTTGGCCTTTCAGATTTTTTCTTACTGTAGCAAGTTTCATTCCTGTACTATTCACCCCAAACTCCTAGCCTCTCGCTTCATGCCCTCACTAGACAACATTCTTGGTCATTTGTCTTCACCTTTATCCACACCGTACACTCTACCCAGGATTAGTCTTTCCCCCTTTTCTGCTCGTATGCCCAGAAAAACATCACACCAAGCCCTTGGAGGAATTAATCACATCAGTGCTCCATTATTCACACTCTTCTGCCTTCCACATGCCTCTCACTGGGTCTATGTTCACTCTTGGCAGTAGACACCATCAGGATTCCAAAAGAAAACAGAGGTAACCAGAAAGGCTCAGCTTCAACCTAGAACACCTTCACTCCAACCTCTCCCTGCCCACTGTTGCAACCATCTATATTTCTACCCGTCTGTCTCCCTGTTCCTCTCCAAAGCTAAACTTTCTACATGTTCCCACCCTTACAAGTACCCATTCCTTACCAGCTCCTCAGAAATATTTCTCCATCAACTACTTCCTCTTCCCTATATTTTTAAGCTTTCCCTTTCCTTTTAGTTCTTTCCTTCAAGCATACAACTAAGCTCAAGATTTCTACCATAGAGAGAGTAGATGGGGGATAAATGACAATGGAAGAAGACTTGATTTTGGGTGGTGACCCCACAACAAAATATACAGATAATATATTATAGGATCACACACTTGAAACCTATACTTTTATTAACCAATGTAACCCCAATAAATTCAATAAAAATTTTTTAAAGACTTCTACCATTAAAAAAACACAGCCAAACCCAATCCCATGCTCACCCCCATCCCAACCAACTTATTACCCACTCTCTCCTTTCATTTCAAGTTTCTTAAAGGCGTTATCTATGCACTCGGTGTGTCTAATTCCTTGCCTCTCCATTACTTACAGTCTGGTTTCTGTCCCTACATCTCCTTGAAAATGGCCAAAACTATTCTGGCAAAGATGAACACTAACTGCCAGATTGCTAAATCCAACAGACACCTTTCTGTTGCAGCTTAGGTGAACTTTCTGATGCAGTTAACAGCTCTGGCCCTTCCTGCATGGGGTGCCCCGCCATCCTGAAACCCCTGCAGCTGACTATCCTGTTGACTGTCCCCTCTCAGTGTCTGTGGCCTTCTTTGCCTAAAGAACCCTTACCTGTCTTTTTCACTTCTCCTTCCAAGTGCACCCCAGGGAGGAGCCCCTGGCATCCTGTGCATATTTCTGTCATAGCACTCATCACGGTATGGAATTCAGTCTCCTGTCTCCCTGTAGACTGAAACTCCTTAGGGACCAGGGACTGCCTTTTAAATCTACTTTTTTGTCTTCATTTTACTCAGCAACATTTGACACAGTTGGATGCTACACCTTCATGAAGCTTTTTTTTTTTTCTCTAAGCCTTCAGGACACCACATTCCCCTGTTTTGTTTTGTTCTTCCTGTCTTCTCTGGCTCTCCCTTCTTCATCTCTAGGGTAACCACTTCTCCTCTGCTTAACCTCAGAATTCTGGCGTGCTCAGGCTCCACCCTCAGCCTGCTCTCTACTCTACCTATATATTCTCCCTAGGCCATCTCCCCATTGTTTCAAACGCCATCTACATGCTGCTGGCTCCCAAATTTTTATCTGAATCTGACCTCTCTCTTGGGCTTCAGGTGTGTAAATCCAATTGCCTACTCCTTTTCCACATGGGTGTTTAATAGCATCTCAAACTTAATGTGGCCAAAATAGAACCTTTCTGAGTCCTCCCTATCTCAGTATATAGCATGATCAACAATCACCCCATTGCTTGCCCCGAATCCTAGCAGGAGTGCAAACAACTGTCTTTGTTTACCTGGGGCTTGTTCTGGTTTTGGCTCTGAAAGCCCATGTCCCAGGAAACTCCTCAGTCTCAGGCAAATCAGAATAGGAGTCACCCTAGATTTCCTTCTATTCCTCACACTCCACATCCAATCAATTGGCTCTCCCTCCAGACATACCCTCTTTCCACCTCCAATGCCACCTTGTCTAAGCCTCCATCATGTCCCACCTAGACCATCCCAATAGCCTCTTCACATGGTTCCCTGCTTCCTTGGTTGGCCCACTACATTTTTTCACACAATAGCCAGAGGATCTTTTCAAAGAGAAATATGATTGTAGCACCCCACACCCCTACCAGTCCAAACCCTCCAATTACACTTAGAATAAATCCAGATTTCATTCCTGCAGGCTCTGCATGATCTAGCCCTTGCTAACTCACGCACTGTCATCCAATAGTCTGGTCCCCTCTTCCTATCCCTGCTTCCCACATCATGTCATGATTCACGCCATCCAACCATTCGGGTATGAGGTCAAATGTCCCCTCTTCAGCAATGTATCCAAAGTCATTCCCCAAGTTTCTCTCTATGTTTATTGACTCCCCCATCCAAGATATAAGCTCCTTGAGAGCCAAGACCTTGGCAGTCTTGTTCATATCTGTGTTCTCAGCGCTTGGCCTGGTGCACTGTAAGTGCTCAGTAAATGTTTGCTGAATAAGTGCATACTCAGCACGCAATACACAGCCTCCCACTGTACTCATAAATGGAACTGAGTAAACACATTAATGAGAGTCAGCCCAGCTCTATGCGAGGCACTGGGCTTACCTTAATAACATATGTTTCTTTAGAAGTTTATGGTTTACTGAGAAAGAGATGCATAAATCAAACTTTTAAACTAAATAATCATAGTAGTTACAAATATGCCAGGAAGTAAGAAATGTCATATTCTGTTATTTTCTTAAATAAAATGTAATCTGCTCTAGGTCCCCATCTCACTGAGGTGGCAAGAGATTGAATCTCAATTAACTGAGCTCCTCTGCCAACCTCTAGAGTCATAAGGAATTCCTGGGAGTCCAAAAGATCCAAGAAGGGCCCTTTACTCTTCAGTTCACCCTGGCCATCTCCTATATGGTCTTGTCTCAAGCCTTCATAATTCCTCGAAGGGTCAGCTGCTTCTTGGCCAAGCTTGGACTTGAGGGAAAAGATAGGTAGAAAGTTGAGGTGGGAATTTTGTAGAGCAAAGTGCTGATCCAGGCTACTCATAAGACCTTTCCAAACCTCCACGCCATTTTTCAACTCATGCCACATCTGCTTCTGTTCTGTGAATTCCACAACCCCTCCCCCTTGGAACTATCCTACAAAATCTCCCTTAGGCCCATGTTGCTGCTTCCTGCAGATAGAGAAGATGCTAAAATGGTAAGTTATCTGCATAAAACAGAGTTTTTATATCTCCCTTCACCAACCTGCTCCTCTTTTAGAATTCCTTGTCTCAATTAATGACATCACCTTCCTCCTTGTCATCAAGGATAGTGAAGCTGACTCATTTGTAATATCACCTTCTCCTTCATCTAATAAGCCCCTGAGTCCTGCTAACTATTATACCTCCATGATTTCCCCTTTATAGTCTAACCCCCTCTGGTGAGCTCATTCCTTTATACCTGCAGTTGTACAAGAACATTCTACTTGACCTCTATATTCTAGTTTCTCCTCAGCTCAATCCATCCACCAAATGACCGAAGAGCTATTCCAAAAGAACCCATCTGCCCATGTTATCCCCTTGATGGCTAGTCACTTTATGTAGAATGAAACAGACCAATTTTTTTTTTGCATGGCTTTCCAAGTACTCTATCATTTAGAGTCTGCATAACAAACCTTACCTTCCACTATACTTCTCCATCCCGTAGAATGCAAACCCAGCTTGACCAGCCTGTTGGCCCTTTCAGCAACATGCTTCCTACATTCTTCCATTTCAACCTTTTCTCTAAAGCTATTTTCTCCTACACTAAATGTCTTTTGTCTCCCTACCTTTAACCTCTTTCCTCAACATCCACCCAATAAAGAGTATCATTTTTCAAAGTCCAATCCTATTGCCATCACATCCATTAACATTTACTGAAAGAAAGAGAGAAGCATTGTAGTCAGAGGCATGGACTCTAGAGCCAGGCTGGGTCTAACTCCCAGTTCCCTGCCAATCTCCCAGGTTGTGTAATCTTGGGTAGCTTACAATGCCTTAGGTCCCTCCTCTGTAAATTGGGAGATATACACGTATATCTCCCAATTTACAGATTTTTATAGCAGAGGTTTTGAGGCTTTCTTTTCCCATGCTAGAACCTGGGGTTGCGAGGTCTGTCTCATTCCCCAAGTGTTCCTCCCAATTTAACCAGACACAAATGTGGGACTGCCAAGTCTGCCAGCTGTCACCTTGCCATGCATCCTCTCTGGCCCTGGCTGCCCATCGCTGCCCCTCCTACCAGTCTGAATAAATGTTTTTTCTTTACTTCCTTGGTTGTTGGATTTCCATACAGTTTGATTTTCTGGCAGTTCTATACACTATGTGAGTCTTTGATATGATTATGCACCTAAGACTTTTCAAACATTATCTAATTTAGTCCTCCCAACTGCTCTGAGAGAGATTATTATTCAAATTTTATATAGATTACTGCTAAGGTTTAAGTAATTTTGGAGTTTTGACCTGTTCTTTCATTGGGGCCATATTTCTGTGTCTTGGTGCATCTGTTACACAGTAAGGGGTGGAGGGAGCCTTAGGTATTCACCAGGGCGGGGTAACCCAGGTCACTGTTGTGGTGCTGTATGTGGGGGAGGGGCCCAAGAGGGAACAATGCCATTTGCTTGGCTCTCAGCTGGCTTTCAGTCACTTCCTCCACTACCCACAAGCAAATTGGGCCCTTCCAGTGCTGATTCCTGGGTAGGTAGGTTTGTGTACATTCTAGGACCCAGTGGGTCTCTCCAATGACCTCTCCTGTAAGGCTGGAAGTTTCTCCCACCACAGCAACCCCCACAGATTTTTATAGCAGAGGTTTTGAGGCTTTCTTTTCCCATGCTAGAACCTGGGGTTGCGAGGTCTGTCTCATTCCCCAAGTGTTCCTCCCAATTTAACCAGACACAAATGTGGGACTGCCAAGTCTGCCAGCTGTCACCTTGCCATGCATCCTCTCTGGCCCTGGCTGCCCATCGCTGCCCCTCCTACCAGTCTGAATAAATGTTTTTTCTTTACTTCCTTGGTTGTTGGATTTCCATACAGTTTGATTTTCTGGCAGTTCTGGTTATTTTTTTGTTTTAAAATTTGTTGTTGTCCTTCTTTTTGTTATGCAAGGAAGCAAAGTGTAACTACCTATGTCTCCATCTTGGCCAGAAGTCAAGAAAACTATTTTAAATATAAATACAGATATATTAAAAGTAAAATGATGATCAGATCTCCAGCTATGGTGGCATGAAGAGATCAGCAAAAGCAAATATAAAACTGGGCAAAAAAATGTGGAAACCCCCCCGCCCACACACACATCTCAGGGCTCTGGAAGTGAACAAAAGGCAGGAAAAAAGAAAATCAGAAGTGTTTATTCTTTTTCGTTGTTGTTGATCCTCACCTAAGGATATGTTTATCTACTTTAGAGAGAGAGGAAGGGAGACAGATGGAAACAGTGGTATGAAAGAGAAACATGGATCAGATGCCTCCCATATGCAGCTCAGCCTAGGATCAAACCCAGAACCCAGGTATGCGTCCTGACCAGGAATCAAACCCACAACCTTTTGGCTCCAACCAACTGAACCACACAGCCAGGGTTATAAAGAAAGTTTTGACGAATATAAAGGGAGAGATCAACAATAATACAGGCATATTAGGGGATTTTAACACCCCACTGACATCAATGGATGGATCTTCCAGACAGAAAATCAAGAAGAAAACAGAAACCTTAAAGAATACATTAGACCAGATGGATATAATTGATATTTTGAAAGTATTTCACCCAAAGTAGCAAAATATATATTCTTTTCAATTGCACATGAAACATTT
Source organism: Micronycteris hirsuta (assembly GCA_004026765.1). NCBI lineage: Eukaryota > Metazoa > Chordata > Mammalia > Chiroptera > Phyllostomidae > Micronycteris > Micronycteris hirsuta. The sequence goes on along the minus strand of PVJI01000460.1, from coordinate 97,977 downwards.
CCAGGAGAGACCACATTTTAGGCCACAAAACAAGTCTCAGTAAATTTAAGATTGAGTCTCTCGGCCCTAGCACCATCTTTTTAAAAACCTCTGCATCATGACGGCCAAGTGGAGGAAGAAGCTAACGGGCGGGCTGAAGCACAAAAGGAGAAAGATTGTGCAGAGGTCCAAGTAAACTGCTAGCTTGTGCACCCGTGGAAGCCACAGGAGCAGAAACAAGGGAAGCCAGAGGATAGGGACACTGGTACAAATGGATGGACTGCACATCTGCTATCTACAACTTCTCGATGGATCTAGAACATGCATTGCCATCTGAGCACCACTGCCGCCTTTTGAGAGACCCACCCTGCTCCTGCACATCTCTTTAGGTCCTTTGTCCTAGACTTGTGACATTCTAGACTGGTTCTATTCTCATTTGTGTCTGCATGTTGCACAAAAAATCTCTCAGCTAAAGATACATAGACAGATAAGTAAATAAATAAATAAGTAAGTTTAAGGAGATTGAAATTATATCTTCTTTGACCACAGTGGTTTAAAACTAAAATCAGTTACCAGAGAGAAAGAAAGAAAGAAAAAAAAAAAACCCTGAGAAACACACTAGCACATGGAGGCTAAATAACATGTTACTAAGTAATGAAATGTGTAAACAATGAGATCAAGGAACAAATCAAAAGACACCTTGAGAAAAATGAAAGTGAAAGCACAACAACCCAAAATCTATGGGATAGAGAGAAAGAAGTCCTAAGAGGGAAATCCATAGCAATACAGGCCTACCTAAAGAAAACAAGAAAAATCTTAAACAATCTAACCTAATACCTAAAGGAACTAGAAAAAGAACAACAGCCCTGGCTGGTGTGGCTAAGTGGATTGAGTGCTGGCCTGTGAACCACAGGGTCACTGGTCGATTCCCAGTCAGGGCACATGCCTGGGTTGCGGGCCAGGTTCACACAGGGCACATGAGAGGCAACCACACATTGAAGTTTCCCTCTCTTTCTCCCTCCCTTCCCCTCTGTCTAAAAGTAAATAAATAAAATCTTTAAAGAAAAAACAACAAACAAAGCCCAAAGTGAGTAGAATGAAGAACATAATAAAGATTAAAGCAAAAGTAAACAAAATAGAGTCTAAAAAGGAAAATACAAAAGATCAATAACACCAAGAGCTGGTTCTTTGAAAAGATAAACAAGATTGAAAAACTTTTAACAAGATTTATCAAGGAAAAAAAAGAGGACCCAAATAAAATCAGAAATAAAAAAGGAGAAGTGATGACTGATATCACAGAAATACAAAGGATTATAAGATAATACTATAAACAATTAGCCTTGGCTGGTATAGCTCAGTGCACTGAGTGCAGGCTGTGAACCAAAGGGTCACCGGTTCAATTCCCAGTCAGGGCACATGCCTGGGTTGCAGGCCAGTTCCTCAGGGGGACCACGTGAGATGGAACCACACATTGATGTTTCTCTCCATTTCTTTCTCCCTCCATTCCCTTCTGTCTAAATATACATAAATAAAATCTTAAAAAAAAATTATGTGCCAAGAAATTGGACAATCCGGAAGAGATGGATAAATTCCTAGAAACAGACAATCTTTTAAGAATGAATCAAAAGAAACAGAAAATCTAAACAGACCAGTTACAACCAACAAGATCAAAGCAGTAATGAAAAAACTCCCAACAAACACAAGTCCTGAACCAAATGGCTTCACAGGTGAATTTTACCAAACATTCAGAGAATAATTAACACCTATCCTTCTCAACTATTCCAAAAAATTCAGGAGGTGGGACAACTCCAAAGCTCATTTTATGAGGCCAGCATTATCCTGATTCTAAAGACATTATAAAAAAAAATTATAGGCCAATATCCCTGATGAACATAGATGCAAAAATTCTCAACAGCATATTAGCAAACCAAATTCAACAATACATTAAAAAGATCATATATCATGATCAAGTGGGATTTATTCCTGTGATGCAAGGCTGGTTCAATATCCATGAATCAATTAACATGATATACCACATAAACAAAAGGAAGGATAAAAAATCACATGATCATGTAAATAGATGCAGAAAAAAGAATTTGACAACAACCAGCACCAATTTTATTTTTTTTATTTTTTTATATATTGATTTTAGAGAAAGAAAGGAAAGAGAAGAAGGAGAGAAAGAGCCATTGATTTGCTATTCCACTTATTTATGCAATCATTGGTTGACTCTTATATGTACCCTGACTGAGGATTGAACCCACAACCTTGGCGTATTGGGACAATGCTCTCACCAACTGAGCTACTCAGCCATGGCAGCAGCACCCATTTATGATAAAAATTCTCAGCAAAGTGGGAACACAGGGAACATACCTCATCATAATAAAGGCCATATATGACAAACCCAAAGTTCAATGAGGAAAAAATTAAAAGCGTTTTCTTTAAGATCAAGAACAAGACGGGAATGTCCACGTTCACCACTCTTATTCAACATATTACTGGAAGTCCTAGCCACAGAAATAAGACAAGAAGAAGAAATAAAAGGCACCCAAATTGGAAAAAAAGAAGTAAAACTGTCATTATTTGCAGATGACATGATACTGCATATAAAGAATGCTAAAGATTCCACCAAAAAACTACTAGAACTGATAAATGAACTCAGTGAAGTAGCAGAATACAAATCAAATATTCAGAAATCAGTTGCATATTTATACACCAATAATGAACAATCAGAAAGAGAACCAAAAAAAATTCCATTTACAACTGCATAAAAACTAAATACCTAAAAATAAATTTAAACAAGGAGGTAAAAAACGCATAGTCAGAAAATTATAGGACATCGAAGGAAGAAACTGAAGAAGATACAAATAAATGGAAGCTATAATGTGCTCATAGATAGGAAGAATTAATATGCAAAGCCATCTATAGGTTCAATGCAATTCCTATCAAAATACCAATGGAATTTTTCACAGAACTAGAAAAAATAATACGAAAATTTATATGGAAACATAAAAGACCCCCAAATAACCACAGCAATCTTGAAAAAGAAGAATAAAGTTGGAGATATCACAATACCTGATATCAAACTATACTACAAGGCTACAGTAATCAGTCTGTTACTAGCATAAAAACAGACACATAGATCAATGGAACAGAATAGAGAGCCCAGAAATAAACCCACACCTATATGGTCAATTAATATGTGATAAAGGAGGCAAGGACATACAATGGAGTAAAGATATTCTATTTAATAAATAGTGTGGGGAAAATTGGACAGATACATGCAAAAAAAAGAAACTATGCCACTTTCTTATACCATATGCAAGGATAAAATTACATAAAAACAAACATAAGACTCAAAACCATAAAACTCCTAGAAGAAAACATAGGCAATATAATCTCTGACATTTCTCCTAACAATATTTTTTTCAGATATATTTCCTTAGGTAAGGGAAACAAAAAATATGTAAACAAATAGGACTACATCAAACTAAAACGTTTTTGCACAGCAAAGGAAACCATCAACAAAGCAGAAAGATAACCTGTTGAATGGGAGAAAATATTCACCAATTACATATCTGACAGAGGGTTAGTATCCACAATTTATAACTCATACAATTCAACACACACACACACACACAAACAGACAGGGAAGGGGGGACTAAAAAAAATCAATCCAATTAAAAAATGGCAGAGGACCTGAATAGACACTTTTCTAAAGAGGACATCGAGATGGTCAATGGACATATGAAAAGATGCTCAACGTCACTAATCATCAGAGAAATGCAAATTAAAACCACAGTGCGATACCACCTCACACCTGTCAGAATGGCTATCCTCAAAAAATCAACAACAAATGTCAGTAAAGATGTGGAGAAAAAGCAAACCTCTTGCACTGTTGGTGGGAATGCAGATTGGTGCAGCACTATGGAAACAGTATGGAGATTACAATTAAAAATGGAATTGCCATATTACCCAGCAATTTCACTTCTGGGTATATATCCAAAGACACTCAAAACACTAATTCGAAAGAATAAATGCATCCCTGTGTTCATTGCAGCATTATTTACAATAGCCAAGATTTGGAAGCAACCCAAGTGCCCATCAGGAGATAAGTGGATTAAAAAAAGTGGTGGTACATTTATACAATGGAATATTAACTCAGCCATAAAAAAGAATGAAATATTACCATTTATGACAACATGGATGGATCCAGATGGTATTATGCTAAATGAAATAAGTCAGACAGAGAAAGACAAAAAGCATATTATTTCACTTTTATGTGGAATCTAAAGAACCAAATAAATGAACAAACAAAATTAGAAGCAGATTCATAGTTTCAGAAAACAGACTGATGGTTTCCAGAGGAAAGACGTTTGGGGGTGCTGATTGAAAAAGGTGAAGGGATTAAGAAGTACATTGGTAGTTACAAAACACCCACAGCATAGGGAATATAGTCAATAATATTACAACTGTGTATGGTGCTAGGTGGGTACTTGAAATACCAGGGGAATCACTTTGTAAAGTATGTGACTGTCTAACCACTATGCTGTTCACCTGAAACTAATACAAAATATTTTAGAGTGTGAACTGTAATTGAAAAAAATTATAAAATAAAAATAAATCTCATGGGTTAAAAAAGAAAGTATAGGGAAATTAGAAATATCTTGAGCCAAATTAAAATGAAAACATAACATATAAACATATTTGAGGAGCAGCTAAAGCAGTACTTATAGGGGAATTTATAGTACTGTGCAGTTATATTAGAAGGAAAAAAAGTTTTGAAACAGCAGTCTAATTTTCACCTTAAGAAATTAGAAAAACAGCTATGGCTGGGGTGGCTCAGTGGATTGAATGCTGGCCTACAAACCAGTATGTCACCAATTCGATTCCCACTCAGGGCACATGTCTAGGTTGAGAGTCAGGTCCGCAGTCGGGGGCATGTGATAGGCAACCAATCTATGTATCTCTCACACACCAACGTTTCTCTCCCTCCCTTTCTTCCTTCTTTCCCCTATCTCTAAAAATAAATAAATAAAATCTTACCAAAAAAGAAATTAGAAAATCAAATTAAATGCAAAGAATATAGAAGGAAACAGACTTTCAGATACAAATCAGAATCCAGTGGACTAAAACACAAAACAGAGCAAAACAAAACAAAAATAATAGAGGATAATCAGTGAAAGCTGGTTCTTTGAAAAGATCAATGAAACTGACAAAGCTTTAGCCAGAATGATAAGGAAAAAGAGAGAGAGAGAAGACATAAATGATCAACATCAAGAATGAAAGAGAAGATAGCACCAATCCTATGAACAAGACAAGGGTGTCTGCTCTCACCACTTGTATTCAACAATGCACTGAATATCCTACCCAGTACAAGAAGACAAACAAAAAAAAAGGCATGCATATTGGAAAGAAAGGAGAAAAACTCGTTTTTAATCTAAAATGTGATGATCAGCGTAAAAATCCTAACAGCCAGGATACAAGATCAATATACAAAAATAATTGGAAATTGAATTGAAAAAAATACAATTTACAATAGCATTAAAAATAGGAAATATTTAGTCTTGACTGGCATGACTCAGTTGGGCATTATCTCGCAAAGTGGAAAGGTCACTGGTTTGATTTCTAGTTAGGGCACATGCCTGGTTTGCAGGCCCTTGGGGTGCATGTGAGAAGCACCTGATTGATGTTTCTCTCATACATTGTTATTTCTCTCCCTCTTTTCTTAAAAGAATATTCTATTTATTTATTTTTCAAGAAACCGGGGGAAAAGAGAGGGAAAGAAACATCAGTGTGTGGTTGCCTCTCACGTGGCCCCCAGTTGGGGACGTGGCCTGCAACCCAGGCATGTGCCCTGACTGGGAATCAAACCAGTGACCCTTTGGTTTGCAGGCCAGTGCTCAGTCCACTGAGCTACATCAGCCAGGGCTTGTTCCCTCTCTTTCTCTGTATATTCCCCTCTCTCTAAAATAAATGAATAAAATATTTTTTTAAAAAAACTCCAATGATATTTGGATTATAAAAAGTAGGAAAGATTTAGGGATAAAGGTAGTAAAATATGTGCAAGAGTAGTATATTGAAAACTACAAGCATTGCTGAGAGAAATTTTAAAAGACCCAAATAAGTGGAGGGATATACTAGATTTATGAATCAGAATACTCAATGTTGTTATCAACTTGTCCTAAATCTATCTATAAAGTCAATATAACCTCATTCAATAGCTCAGCAGCCTTTTTTCTTTTTTGTAGCGTTAATAGGACAGCTCTAAAATTCAAATATAGCCCTGACCAGTGTTGCTATTTACATTCCAGATCAGGACACACACCTGGGTTGCAGGTTCAGTTCCTGGTCAGAGTATGTACAAATGGCAACCAATAAATATTTCACTCTCACAGTGATGTTTCTTGCCCTCTCTTTCTCCCTCCCATTCCCTCTCTCTAAAAATAAACAAAATCTTTAAAAAATAAATTAATTAAATAAAATTCAAATATCAATGCAAATGCCCTAGAATAGCCAAAACAATTTTGGGAAAAAAAGTGATTTCTAGACTTACTATAAAGTTACAGTAATCAAGTGACTGTGGTATTTATGAAGCACAAAGATACAGAACACTGAAATAGAACAGAGGGTCCAGAAACAAACCCAAATATATGATCAATTAATTTTTAACAAAGGTGTCAAGGTCAGGATAATAGACTTAAATGTCAAAATTAGAACTATATAATTCCTCCAAAAGGAAACAGCAAAAAAATCTGTGACGTTGCATTAGTGAAAGGTTTCTGTGATAGGATACAAAAATCATGGACCATGGAAGAAAAAAATTGATAAATTGGGCTTCTGAAAAGTTTTTTAATTTTGCTCTTCAAATGACATTTTTACAAAAATAAAAAGGCAAGTCACAGACTGGGAAAAAATATTTACAAATATATAATATTATCATTTATACGATAAAGGACCTATATCTAGCATATGTTGAAAACCACACATACACACAAACAAACAACTTGGTTTTAAAAACAGATAAAAAGACTTCCAGCCAAGGTAGAGGCGGGGGTAGACACACTGTGCCTCCTCGCACAACCAAAAGAAGGACAACAACAATTTAAAAACAAAAAAACAATCATAACTGACAGAAAACAGAACTATATGGAAGTCAGACAACCAAGGAGTTAAAGAAGAAACATTCATCCAGACTGGTAGGAGGGGCGGAGACAGGCAGCAGGACGGAAAGGACTCGAGGCAAGGGGGCGGCTGGAGGACTGGGTGGGCCCACGTTCGAGTGCAGATAAAGCAGGAGGAACGATTGGGGAGAGAGACAGACCACAAAACCCAGGGTTCCAGCATGGGGAAATAAAACCTTAAAGCCTCTGATTTAAATACACCTGTGGGAGGTGTGGTAGTGGGAAAAACTCCCAGCCTCACAGGAGGGTTTGTTGGAGAGACCCACAGGGTCCTAGAACACACACAAACCCACCCACCTGGGAATCAGCAACAGAAGGACCCAATTTGATTGTGGGTAGTGGTGGAAGTGACTGAAAACCGGCAGAGAGCTGAACAAGCAACACTGTTCCCTCTCAGACCCCTCCCCCACATACAGAGCCATGACCCATCGACCTGGGTTGCCCTATCCTGGTGAACATCTAAGGCTTCACCCCTTACTACGTAACAGGCACACCAAGACAAAAAAAAAAAAAAAAAAAAAAAAAAAAAAAAAAAAAAAAAAAAAAAAAAAAAAAAAAAAAAAAAAAAAAAAAAAAAAAAAAAGGCCCAAATGAAAGAACAGATCAAAACTCCAGAAAAAATACAACTAAGCAACAAAGAGATAGCAAACCTATCAGATGCACAATTCAAAACACTGGTAATCAGGATGCTCACAGAATTGGTTGAATATGGTCACAAAATAGAGGAAAAAGCTAAGGCTATGAAAAGTGAAATAAAAGAAAGTGCACAGGGAACGAACAGTGACAGGAAGGAAACTAGGACTCAAATCAACAGTTTGGAGCAGAAGAAAGAAACATTCGACCAGAACAGAATGAAAAAACAAGAATTCAAAACAATGAGGAGAGGTTTAGGATATCTTTAAATGTTCCAACATCTGAATCATAGGGATGCCAGAAGGAGAAGAGGAAGAGTAAGAAATAGAAAACTTATTTGAACAAATAACGAAGGAGAACTTCCCCAATCTGGCAAAGGAAATAGACTTTCAGGAAGTTCAGGAAGCTCAGAGTCCCAAAGAAGTTGGCCCCAAGGAAGCACACACTAAGGCACATCATAATTACATTTGCCAAGATTAAAGAGAAGAAGAGAATCTTAAAAGCAGCAAGAGAAAAGGAGACAGTTACCTATGAAGGAGTTCCCATAAAGCTATCAGCTGATTTCTCAAAAGAAACCTTGCAGGCAAGAAAGGCCTGGAAAGAAGTATTCAAAGGCATGAAAGGCAAGGACCTCCATCCAAGATGACTCTATCCAGCAAAGCTACCATTTAGAATGGAAGGGCAGAAAAAGTGCTTCCCAGATAAGGTCAAGTTAAAGGAATTCATCATCACCAAGCCCTTATTATATGAAATGTTAAAGGGACTTATCTAAGAAAAAGAAGATAAAAAATGTGAACAGTTAAATGACAACAAGCTCACAGCTATTAACAACCGCATCTAAAAAATAAAACAAAACAAACTAAGCAAACAACTAGAACAGGAACAGAATCACAGAAATGGAGATCACATGGAGGGTTATCAGTGGGAAGGGGGAGGAGGGAGAATGGGGGAAAAGGTACAGGGAATAAGAAGCATAAACGGTAGGTAGAAAATAGACAGGGGGAGGTTAAGAATAGTATAGGAAATGGAGAAGCCAAAGAAGTTATACGTACAATGCATGGACATGAACTAAAGGAGGGGAATGTGGGTGGGATGGGGTGTACAGGGCGGACTGGAATAAAGGGGGGAAAATGGGACAACTGTAATAGCATAATCAGTAAAATATATATATGTATTTTCCCCACCCAATAAAATATATTTTTTAAAAAAGACAAAAGATCTAAACACATACTATAGCAAAAAAGGTATTTGCCATTGCAAGTAAGCATATAAAAAGATGCTCTATGTCATTAAACGTCAAGGAAGTGCAAATTTACACCAAAATAAGGTGTCATTACAAACCCACTAGAAAAGCTGAACTTTAAAAAGGCTTACAAAACCAAGTGCTGGTAAGGATGTGAGACAACTGGACCTCTCCTACATTGCTGCCAAGTGGAATTTTTCTTATGAAGTTAACCATACACTTACTATATGATCCAGCAATCTCGCTCCTAAATTTATCCAAAAGGAATGAAAATGTATGTCCACAGAATACTTGTATGCAAATGCTTATAGCAGCTTTCCCCATAATAACCACAAATTGCAAGTAAACCAACTGGACAACTAGTTGAGAACAACTAGTAAATGGATGAACCGAAGTATAATCATACAATGGAACACTACTCGGCCGTAAAGAGGGATGGACTACTGACATGCTCAACAGCATCAATGAATTTCAAAAGCATCACACTAGATTAAAGAAGCCAGGCATGAAACGGGTACATCATGTATGTATGATACCATTTTTATGAAATTCTAGAAAAGGTAAAACAGAGATAAGAAGCAGATCAACGGCTGCCAAAAACTGGAGGTTGAGTGAATACAAAAAAGCATGAGGAAACGTTTTGGGGTGATGCAGATGTTCTGTTTTGATTATGGTAGTATTTACATGTTTGCCAAAACGCAATGGATTTTATAGTTAAAATTGATTAATTTTATTGTATGTAAGTTATACCTCAATAAACTGATAAAAAATGTTCTTAACTCTCTAGGAAAATTGCATATGAACGCTAAGAAGTGCTTTTCACACCACCACTGAGCAAGTTCCACTACCCTCATGGTGTCGCTTGAAAGATCAGTAATGAAGACATAACATCAACTGATTTAAAACCTTAGTTTTAAAGTCATCACTAGTAATAGCAGCTTCTCAAAAATACCTCCAGTACTATAAATAAACATAATGTACACATTGAATATAGACCTTTTCACACATTTGTTTCTTTGAAACACAGATTAAGAAATTATTTAATTGTTGTGTGGGTGAGTTGGGGGGAAGAGTCTATCCATCAGAAGGTGGCTATGGAAATTGTCACTTGAATTAAAGAAATGCAATTGTGTTAAATTAATTAATTAAAATTAATTTAATTGTTTATTGTGTACCTAAGACATTCCAGTGTCTGTGTAGAGACCCCTTCTGCCAAAGACGTGCCACAGTGTACAGGAGGAAAAGGAAGTGCAAACCACAGTTACAATTCAATGTGACATGAACAGTGGTAACAAGGTGGACAGGGCGCTGTTAATACTGAAAACGAGATGAACTGTGGAGATGCAGAGATGGCGTCATCAGCAGGGAAGCCTGTGCAGGGGTGTGCAGCCTGTGCAGGGGTGTGCGACTCCCGGCCCACAGGTGCATGTGGCCCAGAATGGCTGTGAATGTGACTCAACACAAAATTGAAAATTCCTTAACTTTTTTTGCTCATCGGTCTTCATTAGTGTTTGTGTATTTAATGCGTGGCCCAAGACAACTCTTCTTCTTCCAGTGTGGCCCAGATACACGAAAAGTCTGGACATCCCCGAGAGGGAAGATGAACCTGATTGACCGAGGAAGGTGAATATTCCCCAGTGACCCTGAGGGAGTCTTTGCCAAATGGGAGGGATAAGAAGGGACACTGATTTAATGTAACTTGTCATCCCACTTGACACAACCGGGGAAGTTATTTGCAAGAACAAGTACTTGTTTCAACACTTTGACTGCCCACCAGGACTTTTCTTCTGTAATTCAGTGTTCCCCCCCGACAGATGGCCATCTCTCAGGCAGTACTGGGGTCCACCCCTACAGACCGATACAACCGTGACTTTTGGTAGGTTGTCCTGGGAAAAGGAGTCTGTTCCAAGGTGGATGTCTAGAAAATACAGCAATCAGTAGTAAAAATAAAAATAAATAAATAAATAAACCTCCTCTGTAAATTCCTGAAGGTATTAAAAAAAAAACAACCCACCTCTTACCCTCCTCTCTACTCAGTTAAATCAAGCTGAAATCAAAGAAAGGAAAAGTACCACAATAATGCAGTTGTAAGGTACCTCAGTCACTGCAAGCACAGGGCTGTATGCAAACACACACCGGCCTTCCATTCTGCACCCCTGCAAGTAGGTCCAGGGCAGCCCCTTGGAGCCAATACCAACCTAGGGGAGGGCAGTCCTGGTTATCCACCTGGCCTTGGCTACTAGCTCCAAGGGAAACAGGGAACACTAGCATGAAAACCCAGCCCAATAGTTCTTGAGGCTCTTTTCCTCCTTCTAGGCCAGTCACATGTACAACTGACCATAATCAAACACAGTGATTCGCCACGCCTCCATGCCCTGAGCGGGTGGCACTGTCTCTCTCCTCTCACTGAGAATGACTGCCCTGAGGCACAGGAAGGCAATACAGAGCTGAATGCTGAGCCAACAGTCCAGTAAAAATAAAGCCCGAACTGGAAAAATCCCAATGCACAAAACCCAGCAAATACCCACATGCCAGACTCTCAGATGTCACCTCCAGTCTCCTAAATCACTATATTCATTTTATTCATTGGTCGAGTTCAAATACAAATATAAATCTTGGTTCTCACATAAGAAACAGCCCCCAATTCTGGGTAGTTACTACAATCTAGGACATTTTCCATTTTGATCATTTATACTGAGAAATGACCTCCAAGCTAGCAACAGCCATTAGGTTAGTAATAGGGATCCACCAGGCACTCCAAGGGGGTAACACCATCTAGTGGAATTAATGGAGGACCTCTAGCGATCCAAAGCCAATCTTTTGTCAAAAGGGAGTGGAACTGAAACCTCCGGTGCAGTAGGAAGAACACTTTCATGCTCTAATACAGATTATTAATTACAGGAGAAAAAGTCTCAGCTGATTTGATTACATATTAAATTCATAAATTAACCTGCACCTTATTAATGACATTCAAATTAATTGATGTGGTATCCCTAGCCAAACTAAAATTTGTAATTACATTCTACAAATTTAGAGCTTATGCAGCTTCTCTCTAAGGACCTTTCAGTTCTGTGATTCTACATCATCTGTGATTGCGGAACATTTGTTTCTAATCAGACACGGCTGTGTTGATGAAACCCCAGTAGAGGCTTGATGATAGGTGACTTGAAGTTATTAACTCATTTAACAAATACCTGTTGACTATCTATGACGTCCCAAGCACAGTCCTAGGCTTGGGGCCCAGAGTAAATGAGACATACAGTAAGACACACTCTTGCTCCCTCGGAGTTTACAGACCGGTGAGGGTGGCAGCAGACAAGAAACAAGTAAAAATGTTAACAAAATGAGGTCTGAGTGACCATAATTTAAAAGGAAAATGAAAGGGAAGGGTGGGGTTGGTGGTTTGGGTGGTGAGACGTCTCTTGGAAGGAATATTTGAGATCCGAAGTGGAGCTAGTCTTCTCATGATGAAAAATCTTTTAGACAACCACTTCAGAACATACATCCAGATGAACTTTTTTCAAAACTCTTTTGGGACTCCGCTCCAGTTTTTGCTTTCAGAGCCAACATATGGACTCCATTAAGAAAAGCAAGCATGACTCAAAGCAGCATAATCCAGCTTTACTTGGACCCTGAACACCTTTGGAGTATTTCTGAAAGTTATTCCAGTCTCAAAGTGTATACATTAACCTAACATTCTGGTCGGGAAATGTGCGATAAGCTCTAAAGAGACTTAAGAACTCTGTGAGGTCCTTTCTTCCTGATGGAGAGTATCTCTAAGAAACACAAGCTTGGCAGTGGTGCTGTTCTTATACTGCGAAGGTCCTCTTCCTTCTTCTAGGTAATGATCTACTAAACAGCAGTGAGAAAGAATTCTGCAAAGGCAGGAAGAAACCGTAGGAAAAAAATAATGCTGAGATGAAGGGAAGGGTAAAATAAAAGATTAAAAGAACAAAATCTGAAAAATAGCTCCAAAACTTCTTCCCTTATAGTTCAGCTTTCTAGACCTTAGGTTCTCATTAGATCTCTAAGCTGGCGTCCCCACAGGGCCAGCCACCCACTTTCCACCCCTGCGCAGATGAAGGAGTCTGCCAATGGTAAAACACTGACGTAACTCAGATGCTACATAGTGGCACATACCCCCACCTCTGCCTGTTCTCAGTCCATGTATAAAATTATTTCTCTGAATTCCCTAAGTCAAACCTGTCACTGAAACATTTTAATCGAAAGCTTGTTTGATATACCCTCAAAGTGAATCTCTACTTATCCTATTTATTACACCATTATAGATCTCGGTATCATACTGTCTCTGTATTTTAAAGTCATAACTGACCCACACAAACTTAGTCTTGCTGGAGCAAATCCAAGGAGAAAAAGTCTGTTTTGTATTGATCACAGAGCATTCAACTAAGTCTCTAAGTAAAGAATCCTAATTTCCAATGTAAGAAAATTCCAAACACCTGAAATTTTTTATTTCATAATCAGTTAAATGACGATGTATCAAAAATCTCTTTATATACATAAAAAGAAATGAAGTCTCGCACCTCAAAATGGCACCCTGGGCATATTTACTTTTAGACAGTACTAAGAATACCTTTATATAACTCTGTATTAGGTACTTTTATAAATGACACTTTTTATGAGAAAAAATTAAGAATGTCCACTATTTTCAAAAGGTACATAGAGGATCCAAAGTAAGTCTGAATGAGACCAAATTCTATATGTAACTATTGAAACTTCTTGGGTCAACAATTAAAAATTTGCTTTAAACTTTCTGTTAAATTAGAAAAAGCACACAGCACAATTTATACATCAGGACAGTCATGCAATAAATCTGGCTTGGTGTGAATATAGCTATTTGCATATATCTCCCTGGAAAGACATCCAAAAATGGCTAACTTAACCCCAAGATGATAATATAACCTAGGGCTGCCAATTCAATTTGTGCTAAGCGGTAATTATCTTCAACTGTTAGTTCCTTTCCTTCCAGTTCAGAAATATAACTTCAAATTTCCTTCATTAGCTAGGAAGATCCATATGCCTTAATCTATTAACAGGCTTGCTATAATCCAAATCTTTTTTCCAGGATAACAAGTGTTTGTTCTGGTGTTACCATCACATTCAAAATTATACACAGGAGAACATCATGATTTACAAAACCATGGTTATCATTAATAATCACAAAATAAGAGAAGCAGATTTCCCTGCTACTTAGGAGACACTCTATGCTAACACCAGCATATGAATTTTACTGCTTCTGTAATTACTTTTAATTTTCTTGTTTTCTTTGCAGCAGCAGATGGTTGGAATCAATTTTAGATTCTAATCCCGTTTCTAAGTGGGGTCTTTCATACTCAAGGAACCAAATTCTCCTTCCTATCACTATGTGGTTTGCAATTGCAGTATTTACCCCATCGCCATTCCTGCCCTGCAGTCGGCCGAGGTGCTTTCTGTGTCACACAGCCTTGTTAAACCACAGAAACGTGCCCAGCCCCTCCACGCTTCTACAAAAACACCTGATTTAAACCTGAAAATCCTGCTCAGTAATTCCAAAACCAATGTAAAGTATTATGAAACATAAAAGACAAAGATAAACCAAAATGACATTATTTAATAATTGCAAATATATTTATTGCATTTTACGGATTAGTTAAGTTATATACAAAGTTTTACTATAAAATTCCAACAAATGTTATATTTTACTCACTGGATCTGTAGAAGCCAATTTAGAAGTCTTCTAGTCCCCTAAATTCACCTTCCTTAAATTATAAAAAAATAAAATCTGATAGTATTGATTTCAAGTTAAAGATGAAGAGGTGCTGTTATTAGATTTCAACACTCAAAAAGAGAAATTTTACCTGTCTGTACAAAGCCTTTCATATGCTACTTTGACACTTAAAGCACCATTGCAAGACTTTAAATGTGTGAATTGTTTGATTAAAATTTCCAAGGATCTTCTTTTTAAGATGGTGGTTTAACTTTGTTCTAACTAGGATTGGGATGAAACTAACAAGAATTGTTCTACTTCATTTCAACTTAAAAATGGTCTTCTGTCTCTGTCATCACCCTCTGATCAATTCTTTTAGAGAGTAGTACATAGGAGACTTGCTAACCAGGCTGCTGTTCATTTGGTAGTGAGGATGAAGTTGGAATCGCAAGGGAATAGTTTCCCACAATCCAACTAATGTCAAGATATCCTTAAATAGGGCAGAGATCCTAGATTTCAGAAACATAAAACACAACATAAATTTCTGACATAAAATAGTATACTTCATTCTGTTTTCAAAAGAATGCGTTTGCATTTTCAAAAAGCTTTTTTCAAGGCAAATAATGCCTTCTTCCCACCTGACACAGCTGGAACCTGGAACCAGCCCGCTTCATAGCGTTATGTTTTCTCTCTGTTTGCCTAAAGTAGAGAAGCACAAAACACCTTGACAAAGGGCTCTGAAAAAATGTGACCAACTTTTGTGTTGTAGCACTCTCACTGTGTTTACGTGTGTGCATACACATGCAGACACTAGAGGCAGTTCTTATAGCAAACCAGGTAGAAATAAAATAATAACCAGGTAGATTACTAACTGAGGTAGTAACTCTGCAAGCACTTCTGATGACAAATCGCCCCCACACTGAAACAAGTTAAAAATTAAGAGGTCATCTATTCTACTCATGTTTTCCATTACCTGCAACAGGAGGCACATGGACTAAAAGCAGACCACTAAAGGAGTCAGATAATTCCCTCAACCTTACAGATGCACACCATGTAGAGCTACCTAAATAAGCCAAACACAGTCACTGCAAAAACTTGGGATTCGAAAGCAAACTTTGGGCTACAGATACTAAGACTTCATAGTTGTTAAACCTATAGTTCTATCCTTTCCTGAAAGTATAGGCCTTGCTTCTCTCATTATTCCTTCTCTCTTTATTGAAATACACCACAATAAACTTGGACACTGGCTGAAGTCTCTATTTTACTTTTCAAACTGGAAAATCCAGAACTGCCATTTCCAAGTTTATGATATCACCCAGACAGGTTTGAAAAGTGACAGTGCTGAGGCCGGACAATAATAACACTGATTTTCGGCTGACAGCATATATAACAAAACCAAATTGCTCTGATGTCCCCTAGCTTCTTCCTAGGAAAAGTCTAGCCTTTTAGTGAAAATAAATAAATAAATGCCTATGATGTAATTATTACTTTCTGGTGTCTTTTATCATTTCCATCTGCTAAGATACAAGAAAACCAGTTAACTGGAAACTACAATAACATATACAGAACCCTCTGTATGTACAGAAATTAAATATGTTAGATGTTAAAATGTGGCAAAAAGAGTATCACACACGGTTTTGTGGCACTCCTTGGAAGTATCTTAGGTAGAACTTAATCTAAAAATAAAAACCCACCACATTATTTTTCAGCCCAAGTTATTCTTCGAAGAAAAATAAAAGTGACACACGATGATGTACCTTAAATTGGTAGCATATATAAGATTATTTTTCGAGCCTTAAGGTAGAAGGGCCAAATCACTGAAATAAGAAAATACAGAGAAAACATAAAAGCCCATTAATTTCAGAATGTTAGAGGGCCAAAAAAGAGCCCAAAGTTTTCAAACAGGCACACATAATTTAAATTTAAATGGAAAATGGGCTTTGAACCCTATATTGTTTCCCAAGAAAATAAGTTTTGAAAGTGCAAAATTACACCTTAAAAGTTTCTCTCTTCACCTCAATAAACAAACAACATCCAAAAACACATTCAACTAAATAAAACAGGGGAGGATTATAAATCACACTATCTCATCCTTCATTATCAGGACTTGGCTTCAACCCTGGATGCTTCTGAGTGGGATATGTTGCAAAACAATATTAAACAAGGTTGCTGGACCCAAGTTGCATATCACTTAAAAAAAAGTCCAAGGAGAGCTGCCAGTTTTTGTTTTAAAAGAAACCTCTAAAGTAGGAGTTAGTGTACGCTAGGGCCAGAGGCCATCAAACCATCCGAACAAGGCTGCAAAATATCAAGTCCTTTGAAGCATGTTTTCTGGAGTCTATGAAACATTCTTTCTCTGTGCTCAAATGTCAAGCAATATCCAATAGCGTCTTCTGTTTCTTGAATTCGTTTCTGGAACCTGCATCCATCGCGTGCAAATTCCTCCCATGGTCCTTTTCGATCCTCGTCGCCACTTATATAATACTCAGTAACTTCTTCAAGGAATGTTACCTATGAAGACAAAGACTAATCACTCTCCAAGATCTTATAATCGCCACTGAGGTAATTAACCCTTTTGCTACTAATTCTTTAGAATATCAGGTCTCAACTCTAAAAGGAAGTTAAAGAATGAGTGCTGACTGACTAGGTGGCATCTGAATAAAAAAGAGTGGGCAACTTGTCATCTACCCTCCCCTTTTTTGGTTTTTGATGTCAATAAAATGAATACAGATGAGGAACTATGATTTTCTTAATGTTATTAACCCTTACTTTTTAAAAATCCTTAGTGAAATATAATTCTGTGATATTCTTCTTCCAACATAACAAATATTTCCAAACAAAAGACTTCAGAAATATATACCTGGAAGGCAATGCTTTTATTAGGAGAGAACATCAATCAGCTGCCTCTCAACGCTCCCAACTGGGTACTGGCCAGCAACCCAGGGATGTGCCCTGACTGGGAAACTGAACCTGGGACCTTCCCACCTTTCTGGTTTGCAAGACAATACCCAACCCATTGAGCCACACCAGTCAGAGCAATATTATTCTTATATTATTACTTTTGTAATCAGAATACAGAAGAGGAATTTACTTTACAAAGTGCAGCAAAATGAACATATCTTTAAGGCTATGAGACTTTGTAGTTAAGATAAAAATCCTCCTTGTATTCCTCCTCAATGTTATCACCATGTATGTATTCATGAGAGAGTGATGATCATATACATGATCACATATAATGAGTCCCTGTTAATTACTACTTAATTTCTAATATAGAAGTTTCTTTGTAAAACAGCAAACTCCAAAAGTAGGTACTTGCTTTTAAAGTATGTTCAACAGTTACATCAGCTAATCCCACTGTGGCCTACCACTTTCATTCCCTTTACATCAGGCCAACAAATGCCCCTGAGGACAATTAGTAGGTATGTAAACCTTTACTAGGTATTGCATTCTAGTGTCACTTATTCACTGTCACTAAAATAAATAATAACAACATTTACATAGTGTTTACCATATACCAGGCTCTTTTCAAAGCACTTTATAATTTTTATCTCATTTAATCCTCATGTCAACCCTATGGGGCACTATCATCATCTCCATTGTACAGATAAGGAAACAGACCTGGAGAAGTTAAATGACTTCTTCAAATCACACAGCTTCTATATAGTATAATCAGGATTCAAACCCTGAGTCTGGCTCCACAATCTGTATATTATGTTATGCATTTTAAACTCACATCTGAGAGCTTCATTATAAGACCTTGGCAGTACTGATTATTCCCATATACCTAAAGAATGGCAAGTAGTCAAAGGCTGCCAAATAATTTGACCATATTTTAGATTTTTTTTAAGATTTTATTTATTTTTAGAGAGAGGGTAAGGGAGGGAGAAAGAGAGGGAGAGAAACAGCAATGTATGGTTGCCTCTCACATGGCCCTCACGGGGACCTGGCCTGCAGCCTAGGCATGTGCCCTGACTGGGAATCGAACCGGGACCCTTTGGTTCCCAGCCCGCACTCAATCCACTGAGCTACACCAGCCAGGTAGACATGATCTTTTATACAGGTTGCTTCTAGTTCAGTCAATAGTCTCAAACCTAGTTGACTCATCCCATTTTTACTCAATGAGTAAGCTAAAATGAGACATGCAGCTGGCCTGATGTCCCTGAACAATAAGAGCTATCATTTAAAGGTAAAGGCAATGGATTATGAGTTTTATTTACTCATCTCATTTGAACTATGCAATAACTCATGTGGTATTATTATTATTATTATTCCCATCAGATAAATGAGTGATTCAAGGCCATGAGAGATCAAGTTATTTCCCAGGTTTGCTGTATTCCCAAATCTCTTGGACCTAACCACTCAGAGTAGGGAACACAGGTCTCCAGGTGTCCAGTGCTCATTCCATTTCCAGACAATTTCTTAGCTATTCATTATATAAGTCATTGTGTTAGTGGCCCCTTAAAAAGAGAAAAAGTTCTTTTATGATGACATTTACAGAACTGTAAACTAAATTTTTAATATGACTTGTTTTGCATCTACAGGTAAGACATAATAAGATTAGCACATTTAAAGATATTTTCTACCCCAAGAATAGTTTCACAATATTAAACCAGACATTTGGAAACAATGGATGAGGGTACTGTCCACTGGAAACTCCCTGATATTGCCAAATCTGAGGTCAATAATAACTCATCCACTCCCTTCTCTGTCCAAATAAAGGTACAGGGAACTAAAGAAACTTTGTCTCTATTAGTAAGAGATATTCTGTGTGTTTGGGGAGGATTTCTCTCCAATTAATAACTTTAGCTGAATAAACAATGGAGAATACAAAAAAGCAACTCAAAAGACTGCTGAAATAAAGTTAACGTGACAATGTGTCGAACAGTAGCATACTCCATAAAGTTTTAAGACTAGCCTGGAAATTGGAAGCAACTACTTAAGATAACTCATATAAGTTGATCATCATTGTTTTATATGATTTTTAAACTGTTGTTGGCTAATGATAACTAGTACTGCATTCTTTTTTTCCTTCTTTATTCCCCTCCCCCCTTAGTTCATGTCCATGGGTTGTAGTACTGCATTCTTAAAGATGAGGCAATACTATCTCCTGCATTGTTTTGACCAGCAATCAAAATCATGTACCTGTCCCACAGAGTTCTTAATACTCAAACCGCTTCCTTTCATGGCAAATCTGACTTGCTTCCTGGTACCATCATCCCTCTGGGTTCAAATGGACAGGAATGAAGACACTTATTACACCACATTTAACAACATTTTAAAACTCCGTGGCTATAGTAGGACCTTCCCAACCTCCAGAAAAACTAAACCTTATGAATACATGATTTCATTTTGCATATATGTATTTAATCATGTATACACAAGGTTTAGTTTTTCTATTCCTTAAAAGAGTGAAAAGTTGAAGCTTCTAGGCACAGAGCTCAGAGTTGCCAACTCAAACAAAAATGGCACTTTCCTGCTAACATGTGTACACTGGCATTTTCTATTTGGACAGGGACAACTCTCTACTTGAGGGGGAAAAAGAGGGTCACTTCTCAACCCAAGATTATGGACTTAAGAAGCTTAGAGGTCTTCTTCAAATGTATGTGCTGTTACACCTCCATAAAAGTCATGCCACCACATGTAACCATATCAAAACAGTTTGTACAAATTATCAGACAAGCTAAAAGACACAAACATAAAAATATACACATACAAAACACGGAGAAACAAACCAACCTTTTTCCTCTTGATATGTGTGTGTCTTTCTCCAGAAAAAGCCCCACCCTGTACCACGTCTGGGAATTCACTGTCTCGGTTCCCTAACAGTTGCACCTTACAGGAGAGTAAGGTTTGGCACTCAGACATGGCTACAACGGGCTCAGATGGCCTCTCTGAGTCATGACAGCCATTCCAATTTTTCCCTGATGTTTGAAAAGGAGCCTTAAAATTTAAAAGGTTGTAGGGGTCATCCGAATTACAGAAAGAGTTCCACAGTTTGAGGCTCTCTGCTTCATCTGCACTAGATTCCCAGTCATCTTCCTCCCCAGAATTATGGTCAGGAGACTCAGGAAGTCTTTCAGTCTGGAGAGAATTCTCTAGGTCAGACTTGTCAGACAAATCCTCTGAGTCGGAAGGGTCTGGAGGAACAACTCTTGCAGCAGTCTGAATCGCTGCTGTAAAGTTTTGGGGATTATAAGGATCTACACTGTAGAAAGAGTTCCAAAGGTGAAGCCCTTCAGAGTCTTGTTCAAGGTCTGATTCTGAGAGTGAGCTATCACTATCAAAACCATCATCCTCAGCTTCCTCATTCCAATCCTCACCTCCTGAATCAGAACTTCTTTCGAGGTCACTGGATGCACCTCCTAAAATGTAATCTATCAGTTTGTTACTACACGCTGGTCTGGCAGAAATGGGAAGATCATTTTCTATGTCTGAGGAGCCAACTACACTTATTTGGTCCTCCCCAGGCTCTCTTTCCATAGGTACCTCACAAGATGGACAGCTTTCCGAAGGGCCCTGTTTTTCCAAAGCAAGAGGAACCTCTTGAGTCAATTTTATTTTTTCTTCTGTGGATTCCTGGGCAGTTCCGGGAATGGCTCCAGCAGGGGGAACGCACTGTGTCGGACTACCTCTGCAGGATTTCGGATCCATCCGGAGAAGGTTGTGTTCCTCTTCCAGGCTGTGGTAACCATGATCTTGGTCAGGGGTGGGTAACGCTTGCCCCTTGTTAGCCTGCTGAAGGAATTCGAGCCGTTTCATGCGAATATGGTGAATTTCTGGCAGGCTTTCTCTAGAAAGAGGTGGGCATTCCTGCCAGGAGGAGCTGGTGATCTCTGCATTCAGTGGCTGGGGTTGAGAATAGTCCTCAGGCACACAGCTTTCTGGGCTTACCGTCTGGAAATCAACTAGCTCGTCACCTCCGATGCCCTTCTGAGAGCTAAGCTCTACCCGAGAATGGCAGTCCAGATAAGAGCGGTTCAGCAAATAGGAGAGGGCGCTGAAATTGCTTAAGTGCTGAATGTTTCTAGGCCAGGAGGAAAGGCTAAGTTTCCGGTCAGAGAACAGCCGGGCGTGAAGGCCACTGGGCAACAGGTCCACTCCCCACAGCTGCTGCTCAGAGAGAAAAGTATGGGCCGCAGTGTCCACGGCTCTTCCCTGGGCTTTCAGTTCCAATTCTAGATCAGAGGATGCGCACTGCCAGTGGAAACTCTCCTCTACCCAGCCCAGAAGGCTGGCAACTGACTCGGCTGAGGGGTCCAGCTGCAGCGAACTCAGAGGTTTCTGCACTGCGGGGCCGGCCAGTTCCTCCCGAGCCCTCAGGGCTCTCAGGGAGCTGTAGCCTCCTGCGAAATCCAGCCATCTGGTCGGAATCAAGCCACCCAAAAGCTGGCTCCAAGTCAGCAGTTTCTGAAGAAGGCTGGGAAGCGGCGCGACGAGCTGGGAAAGCAGCTTGATCCAGTAGTTGGTCCGAGCCTCAGGCCGGGTAGAGCAAACTGATTTGTGGTCCCGGGGTTGCTCTGCAGCAGGAGGTGCGGGGAACCTGTCAGTGCCAGGTGGCGGGGGCCGAAGGAAGAAGGGCAGCCGGAACAGAGGGCCCGCTCGGGTCGCCGGCCTCCCCCGCGGCAGGTCCGCTCCCGACTCCATTGCTCCTGCTCTTGGCAGCCAATGGCGTGGTGCGCAGATTAGGCGTCTGGGCCTCGTACGGGATCCGGAGAGGCCTACACGGTCCCGGTCGGCGCCCCAAGTCGGTCCCCGGGCCAGCAGAAAAGCCACAGAAGGCAGCGGCTTCGGCTTTGGTCAGCAAACCACAGTCCGGAAAGGCAGGCGCAGAACGTGGCGGCAGCGACGACACCCATCCCGGCGGGGAAGAGGCGCCCTAATCCGCTCGAGGCCTCTCCACCATACAGAGGCGATCTCTCGCGGCAGCTGCGTGACTTTCCACCAGAAACAGACCGTTAAAAAGCCCCTCACTGCGCGCCCCGGAAGGGCTGGGCGGCCAGAGAGGCAACAGGCGGGGGACAAACCCAGTTCAAAATGGCTACAGGGCCAGTGCCGAGGCTGGCCAGCAGACAACCGGATGGGGAACTAGGACACCGCCACAACACCACCAGCTCTGCACCACTGAACGTCCCTCACAGAGCCCAGCGGGCGGGCCCTTCCGCGCTCTTCCGGGCGGGCGGCGGCTGCTCCGTCTTGACAGGGTCCCTATCGGCTTCCTTACCCTCGGTAGACCGGGCTTGCGCGAGAGAGGTTGCATCAGCCAAGCCTGGGCTCTGCGCGTGCGCACTTGCTTCTCCGAGGACTTCTGGGAGACCGCGCCCTCCCCCCACCCCACCCCCACCCCCACCCCCGCCCTCGAGGCGAGAGTGAGTATTTCAGATAACTCCAGAGGTTCTTGGAACCCTTTTAAGGGCATAATGCACGCCCAAGTGTACACACTTATCTTAGACTTTCATATATCGGGGCTCAGTGCTAAATAGATCACCTGATATCTGAGCTTAGTAAGAGTTGGACAATGCTGTGTAAATATACCTCTAACAATGTCAAGACACGAAAAATCTGGAGTGAAGAATAATAAAAGTGAAAAAACATAAGTGAAAAATGAATCACTCTTATGCGTGTATTCCTGCCCCCTCGATTTTAGGATTTCTAAATCACTGTTTATCTTTGCCTGGAATGTAGCTTTGAGGTTCTTCAGTGTCCAATCCACACACCGACTCCCTCAACCCCAAGGAAATGTAAATTCTTGTTTCTCAGGTGGGTCTCTATTAGACTATCTTTTTTCAATGGGGCAAACTGAAATCACAGAGGAGGAAACAGTCCCCAGAACTGTTTAATCTCTATAATACTTCCCAGCAGACAATGCTTTCAAATCATATTTATATCCTGAGGCCCCAGAACTACAGGATACAACATCCAAAGAAGAAACCACAGACCACTATCCTTTGGAAAAAATTTGTCTAATAATTTTAGCTGCTATATTTGATTCTCTTGGGAGTTTGGTCTTAGTTCATTTCCTTATTCCTGCTAAAACGTTTTAATCGACACCTTTAAAGTCAAGTATCTATTACAGAAGGAGGGCAGCAGTTATGGGTACTAGGGACAACAGGAAAAGCTTTTAGAAGCCAGGAGAAGCCCTATTTCTCCTGCTTCATTGGGACTGCTCAACAAACAGCCATTTCTTTCTAGAAAACTAAGAGGTCCTCAATTTCTATGGTTCTACCCCTTATTATATTATTCATATCTCTGGAAATATCTCATTTTTAGTCCTAAGAACTTCAGAAAGATGGATTAGTGATAGGAGTCAGTTTAATAATAGAAAAGAAAGAACTCCAAATATGCACATTAACAACTCAGAAACCTCAGTTTCTTTGATTGCAAAGTGAGGCTAATAATTCCTCTTTCAATGGGTTGGTGAGAGAACTAAATTCTTAATACAGCGCCTAGCCTAGATTCAGGAGGGGAACAAATATCAGTTAATGTTGTTATTTATCAGCTAATAATTGTTTCCCATTGCCTACAGAATAAAGACTCTATACAATACTCCTCCTACTATACTCTTCCAGCCTTTTCTCAGGTAACTTCCCTGTATGCATGTTATGTTCTAGGAACATTGGACCTGCTTTTTGCCTTTACTCATGTTTCTCAGCCAAGAAAGCCCTCACCTCCCCTGTTATATACCTATTCATATTTCAAGGTTGAACTCAAATGTCAGCTCCTTGAAGTCTTTGCTAACCTCCTCAGTCAGAATTGTATTATACTCTTTTAAAGCACTTAACTCACTATATTATATACTGCATGCCTATTCTCTCCTGCTGGTCTCAGTTCCATAAGGGCTGTGTTCCGATACCTAGCACAGTGGTTCCCAAAGTATAGTCTGGGCATCCTTGAGGATCTCATTTTAAGACCCTTTCAAAGGATTCTCAAGGTCAAAAATAATTTTTTAATAAAAATCTCACTTATGTTAATGTGTATTGGGTATATTATTTTTAAAGAAATATTTTTCAGTTCCTCAGTTTTGAGTTCTAAAACAGTAACTACCAATAGATATAATCCACATAAACAAAAATTTCTTGGGATCCTCAATAATTTCTAAGAATGTAACAGGGTCCTAAGATCAAAAAGTTTAGGAACCACTGACCTAACATGTTGACTAGCACATAATAGGTGCCCAATAAATGTTGACTAGAAGACTAATAATGCTTTAACATACTAGCATCTTCCTTATGACCAAGCATCTAGCATTCCACTCTCAACTTTGTTGCTAACACTACTTACATGATCCTGAAAAAACTTTCTTAAAACTTTCTTAAATGGACTTCCCCTTCCTCCAAATTATCTAATCATTGGATACATAATTTTATTTTTTTAAAGGGGAAAAAATCAATGGCTAACACTATTTGACCCACCTTAGAGATCCCCAGAGACTCCACTCCACCCAACATACTGGTCTAGCCAAGCTGCTTTTCCATATGAATGGCTGGTCTGGGCTCATGCTGCACAACTTCCTAAATCCTCTCAAATAAATAACAGCTGACCTCAGTGAGCCCCAGGCCTGCCACTAGCAGTACCATCCTACATTCACAGTTTGGCTTCACCTGGGAATCTCCAAGCTAAGCACAAATAGCATCTATCTCAGATTCCTTTATGGTTCAAGGCAGGGTGGCCCGGGCAAAACATAGGTGAGGGCTGACCTTGGCCTGCATCACCCAGGAAACCTGAAGACCAATGCACCCAGTGGATAGCTATAGACCACGTCAGAGCATCACCACCCTACCCCTGCATAGCTGATCCTCCACAGAGGGCAGAGGTTGGTGGTAAATGGTCACAGCCAATCCTTGACCCTGACTGGCCTGGGTAAATCTCTCCCATTGATCTACCAACAACAACCAAGTCTCAACTATAAGAGGAGGGTATTCTCAGCCCACACAAAGGGTGCACCACAAGTACCTAGCTTGGGTGATAAGGGAGGCTGTGCCCTATAGGACACCTACTACATTAGGCCACACTACCAAGACATGGAGTCAAAGCAACTCTACCTAATACATAGAAACAAACACAAGGAGGCTGCCAAAATGAGGAGACAAAGAAACATGGCCCGAATGAAAGAACAGATCAAAACTCCAGAAAAAGAGCTAAACAAAATGGAGATAAGCAATCTATCAGATGCAGAGTTCAAAACACTGATTATAAGGATGCTCAAGGAACTTAGTGAGGACCTCAACAGCATAAAACAGATCCAGTCAGAAACAAAGGATACACTAATTGAAATAAAGAACAATTTACAGGGAAACAACAGTAGAGTGGATGAAGCTGATAATCAAATCAATGATTTGGAACATAAAGAAGCAAAAAACAACCAATCAGAACAAGAAGAAAAAAGAATCCAAAAAAAAAAAAATGAGGATAGTATAAGCAGCCTCTGGGGCAACTTCAAGTGTTTCAACATTCGCATCATAGGGGTGCCAGAAGAAGAAGAGAGAGAGCAAGACATTGGAACACTACCTGAAAACAATAGTGAAAGAAAACTTCCCTAATTTGGTGAGAGAAATAGGCATGCAAATCCAGAAAGCACAGGGAATCCCAATTATGATGGATGCAAAGAGGCCAACTCCAAGACACATCATAGTTAAAAGTCCAAGAGTTAAAGAGAGAATCTTAAAAGCAGCAAGAGAAAAGAAGTTAGTTACCAGACAGTTTCCAGATGGCGGGGGTAAAGGGGAGAATGGGTGAAGAGGAGAGGAGATTAAGAAATACAAACAGGTAGTTACAGAATAGCCATGGGATGTAAAGTTCAGTATAAGAAATGGAGTAACCAAAGGACATAGGACCCATGGACACGAACAACGGTGGAGGGATTGCCTGAGGGAGCAGGGACTGCTGGATGGAGGGGGGGTTAAGGGGGAAATTCAGGATAACTGTATTAGCATACTCAATAAAATATAATTTTAAAAAATAAAAGGGGAAAATGCAATCAGAAAATATTGAAAATCTATAGAAATATGTGACTGCCTTGTCAATCTTAACAGGTAAAGTGTGAGCCAGTCTCCTCTAGCCTGCTATCAACTAGAGGGCAGAGGCAGGGCAGCACTGTACACAAAGATAACATGTTGCTGTGCCTGTGTACATGCTGGTGAAGCCAAGGAGTCTTTGGACTGGTAAGCTGACTGGCACTTAGCAGATCATTTCAATTTCAGTTACTTGTGCTTATTTTTAAAGATTTTGCTGGGCCTGAGGTAAAGGGTGTATAGCTTTTGACTTCATTTTTCAGCATTAGTACACCTCCAAAATCTTATTTCTAAGCATTCCACACTCTAGACACCACCTCCCTTCTAACTCACTGCCCTGGTATCACTTATTCAGTGGCTTATTAACACCCAGAGATCTCAAAAACATTGCCATTACCACTGTTTTGTGATTTATCCTCCTTCACTTCCGTCCTCACTGAGTGTAAATTCCATGATCCAGAATTAAAACTACTCCCTTGCACAGACTCTTCATTCTCTTGCCCTGCTCCTACTCCAACATTCTTCTTTGGCAAGATTCCCACCTTACTTACACCCAACTACACAGTTGTTCAGAGCCTACACCCTTGCAGCTAATCAGGGCAGGAGAAAAGCACTCAACTATGCTGACGGACACAGTTCCTGTTTGTGATCACAAATTTCATCAATGCCAGGCACTGCTACAGATATCCATATTCATAGTAGCTTTGTTTCTCCTACACTGAGACTGTTTCACATGTTTCTTTTTTCATATTTCAAGCATGCTCATAAACATTCTTAACTTATGATCATACCTCATACTTCATTGAAAAAATAGATACAATTGGACATGAATAACCTCATCTTTCCATCACCAAATTCACCAATTTACCCACATCTGAACACACATACTCTGCCTTCAATCCCATTACAAGTAAAGAAGCTTCCCGGATCCTATCCCTTCATGTCTATTCATGGAATTCTGGCCTCCCTTATCATTTCTTTCCTGTAACATATAATTTTCTCTCTCAAGCTACTAGAGCACTCACATTAACATAGATTAACATCAGCTATCTTAAAAAGAAACTTTCTCAAGATACATGCCCCTCCAAGTTTTGGCACCACTACAGCAAAATTTCTCAAGAACTATTCATGTTGGAGTTCCGGCCAAGATGGAGGCGTAGGTAGATACGCTTCGCTTCCTTGCACAACCAAAAGAAGAATAACAACCAATTTAAAAACATAAAACAATGAGAACTGCCAGAAAATCAAACTGCATGGAAGTCCAACAACCAAGGGGTTAAAGAAGAAACATTCATCCAGACTGTAGGAAGGGTGGAAATGGGAAGCTGGGGCAGAGAGGATGCACAACAAGGTGGCAGCTGGCAGACTGGGGTGGGTGAGGTGGCAGCTGGTAAAACAGACAGTTCCACATTTGCATGGGGATAAGCTTGGAGGAACACTGGGAAGTGAGACAGACCTCGCAACCCAGGGATCCAGCACCAGAAAGTAAAGCCTCAAAACCTCTAGCTGCAAAAACCTGTGGGGAGGCTGGTGGGAGAAACTCCTGGTCTCACAGGATTGTCTGTTGGAGGGCCCATGGGATCCTAGAATGTACACAAGTGCACCCACCTAGGACTCAGCACCTGAACGGGCACAATCTGCTTGTGAAAAGCAAGGGAAGTGTCAGAAAGTGGGGCAAGAACTGAGCAAGTGAGCAAGCAGCTTTATTCCCTCTTTGACTCCCTCCCCCACATATAGCGCCACAACGCAGCAACATGGGTTACTCCGCCTTGGCAAATACCGAAGGCTCTGCCCCTTACAATATAACAGGAGGGCCGAGACAAAGAACTACGGCCCAAATGAAAGAACAGATCAAAACTCCAGAAAAAGAACTAAGCGACAAGGAGATAGACAACTTATCAAATGAAGAGTTCAAAACACTTTCAATCATGATGCTCACAGAATTGGTTGAATATGGTCCCAAATTAGAGGAAAAAGTGAAGGCTATGCAAAATGGGAAAGAGAAAATGTACAGGGAACTAACAGTGAAGGAAAGGAAACCAGGACTCAAATCAATGATTTTGAACAAAACTAAGAACCGGAACAGAATGAAGAAACAAAAATTTTAAAAAATGAGGAGAGGCTTAGGAACCTCTGGGACAACTTTAAATCTTCCAACATCCAAATTATAGGGGTGCCAGAAGGAGAAGAGGAAGAGCTAGAAATTGAAAACTTATTTGAACAAATAATGAAGGAGAACTTCCCCAATCTGGCAAAGGAACTAGACAGACAAGTCCAGGGAGACGCTCAGAGAGTCCCAAAAAAGTTGGACCTATGGAAGCACACACCAAGGCACATCATAATTACATTAGCCAAGATTAAAGAGAAGGAGAGAATCTTAAAAGCAGGAGAAAAGGAGTTCCCATAAGACCATCAGCTGATTTCTCAAAAGAAACCTTGCAGGCAAGAAGGGGCTGGAAAGAAGTATCCAAAGTCATGAAAGACAAGGACCTACGGCCAAAATTATTATATCCAGCAAAGCTATCACTTAGAATGGAAGGGCAGATAAAGTGCTTCCCAGATAAGGTCAACTTAAAGGAGTTCACCATCACCAACACCTTATCATATGAAATGTTAAAGGGACTTATCTAAGAAAAAGAAGATAAAAAATGTGAACAGTAAAATGACAACAAACTCACAGCTATCAACAAGTGAACCTAAAAAACAAAAGCAAACTAAGCAAACAACTAGAACAGGAACAGAACCACAGAAATGGAGATCACATGGAGGGTTATCAACAGGGGAGTGGGAGCAGGAGGGGAAAATGGGGGGAAAAGGTACAGGGAATAAGAGGTATAATTGGTAGGCACAAAATAGACAGGGGAAGGTTAAATAAGAATAGTGTGGGAAATGGAGAAGCCAAAGAACTTATATGTATGATCCATGGATATGAAATAGGGGTTGGGGGAATGATGGTGGGAAGGGGGATACAGAGTTGAGGGGGACAAAAGAGAGAAAAAATGGGACAGCTGTAATAGCACAATCAATAAAATATACTTTAAAAATAAAAAAAAAATTTATCCATGTCTCCACTTTCTCATCACCTATTCTCTTTAAGCTACTCCAATGTGGCTTTCATTCCCTCCATTCAAACGGATCCTATCAAAGTCACCAAGAGCATTATGCTAAATCATTCTCTGTCATAGGTTGAACTGTACTACCCTAGAAGATATTGAAGTCCTAATCCCCTAATTACAATATCTTTGAATATGACCTTATTTGGAAAAGGTCTTTGCAAGTTAAAATGAGGTCATTAGGGTACGCTCTAATCCAGTATGACTAAATCCTCATACAAAGGGAAAATTGGACACAGACAAACGTGCACACACACAGGGAGAACACCATGTGAACATGAGGCAGACACTGGGATGATGCGTCGACAAGCCAGGAATGCCACAGACTGCCAGTAAACCACTAGAACCTATGAAGAGGCATAGAACAGATTCTCCTTCTCACCCCTCAGAAGGAATCAATCCCGACAATACCTTGTTCTTGGATGTCCATACTCCAGAACTGAGAGAAAAGAAACTTCTGTTGTTTAAGCCACCCAGTTTGTGGCACTTTGTGACGGCAGCCCTAGGATATCAACGGTACTTGTCTTTAGGCTCCCATGACACCAATTTCTTGGTTTCCATGCAATTTTGGTGGCTCTTCTACATGTTGGCCTGCATCAGAGCTCAGTCTAGCCGTGTTTTCTAGCCTCTCTAATCTAGGTGATCTCATCCAGTTCCATGGCATTCATCCAGTTCCATACCACCTAAGTGCTGAGGACTGCCGTATCTAAACTCCAGACTGACCTCTCTCATTTCCACTTTGGCCCCAAGACACTGCCCTGCAATTACCTGTGTCCGTGTCCGCCTCCCTAGCTGGACTGAACTCCTTGAGGACAGGACCCACACCTTTATCATCTTAGTTGCCACAGAGCCCGGTGCTTCACCTGACCCCAAGGTGGCTGTCAGTGTTGCTTGTTCACTAGACACCTCACACAAGTCCCAGTCATTATAATTACCTCACAGCTTAAAATGCCGCCTCACTTTTAACCTTTCAAGTCCAATCTAATCTTTTTCTCCCAAAAATTGCCAGCAAGTTGGGTTATTTCATTTTTGCAACCTCTCTTTGAACTCAGAGAACCTGGCCTCCTGGGCTTCTTTTCTCTCCTCAGGCAACCCCATTCCCCACTCCGCAACTCTCTCAGTCTTACTCCCTTAGGGTGGTTCAGATTTCTGCCCCATTTGGCCAAGAAATTTCCTTTAACTAAGACTTTTTCCAGACCCACGTTCTAACTTTTTAAAAAATATTTTATTTATTTGTAGAGAGAGGGGAAGGGAAGGACAGAGAGGGAGAGAAACATCAATGTGTGGTTGCCTCTCGCGTGCCCCCTGCTGGGGAGCTGGCTCACAATCCAGACATGTGCTCTGACTGGGAATTGAACCGGTGACCCTTTGGTTCACAGGCTGGCGCTCAATCCACTGAGCTACACCAGCCATGGCCCCATGTTCTAACTTTTAAAAGGTCCCTTGGTATTTGTCCAGCACTGCGGTTACCCCTCAAAACCACTTGGAAACACATCAGGTGACACTTCCTCCTGTCTACTACTGAAAATCCCTTGGAAGCTCCATGAAATTTCTCAGCATGAAATATGACTCCCCCTGGAGAGTTCTGAAAACTTCTGGGTAAAATGCTTGAACAAAGATCACATCACCTTCATCTTCCGTTTGGGGGATTCAACTCTGGGCTACGGCTCTGCTCTCTCATAAAATGGGGTTGGGTAAATATAACTAAGCAGTGACTTTTTTAAATGTACAGGATTGTCTTTTAAAAAAAATTTATTGATTGATTCTATTTTTTGAGAGAGAGAGAGAGGAAAGAAGGGGGGTGAGGAGAAAAAAAACATCAGTTTGTTGTTCCACTTATTTATGCATTCATTGGTTGATTCTTTTTTTTTTTAAGATTTTATTTATTTATTTTTAGATAGAGGAGAAGGAAGGGAGAAAGAGCAATGCATGGTTGCCTCTCACATGGCCCTCACTGGGACCTGGCCTGCAACCCAGGCATGTGCCCCGACTGGGAATCGAACCGGGACCGCCTGGTTCCCAGCCCGCGCTCAATCCACTGAGCTACACCAGCCGGGCCCGTTAGTTGATTCTTGTATGTGCCCAGACTGGGGACTGAACTTGCAACCTTGGCGTATCAGGACTCTATAACCAACTGAGCTACCCCATCAAGGTGAGGATTGTCTTTTTTTTAAAAAAGATTTTATTTATTTATTTTTAGACAGAAGGGAAGGGAGGGAGAAAGAGAGGGAGAGAAACACCAATGTGTGGTTGCCTCTCACATGGCCCTCACTGGGGACCTGGCCTGCAACCCAGGCATGTGCCCTGACTAGGAATCGAACCAGGACCCTTCGGTTCCCAGCCCGCGCTCAATCCACTAAGCTACACCAGCCAGGGCAGGATTGTCTTAATTTACCTTCTAAACCTCTACCTGTCCCAGTATATAACTAAAAGCCCGTATGCCCTGTGAATGGAGGCATGCTAAGTGAACCAGGTAGTCCTGATAAGCACAGTAAATGGCAACGAAATTAATAAATGAGCCATATCTACTTTCCAGAATAGTTGTAATAAGAAATGACATCATGCCCTGGCTGGTGTAGCTCAGTGGATTGAGCGCGGGCTGGGAACCGAAGGGTCCCGGTTCGATTCCCAGTCAGGGCACATACCTGGGTTGCAGGCCAGGTCCCCAGTGAGGGCCATGTGAGAGGCAACCGTACATTGCTGTTTCTCTCCCTCTCTGTCTCCCTCCCTTCCCCTCTCTCTAAAAATAAATAAATAAAATCTTAAAAAAAAAAAGAAATGACATCATATATATTAAAACACTCTGAAAACTAAGATATTATACCATTTTAAAGAACTGTATTTAACATGGCCTAGAAGGAGTCAAATAAACTTGCACTCAAATTCCACATCCAAGCTGAGTGGCCATGTCCTTAGTAAAATTCTCACTCCCAGTGAGCTTCAGTTTCTTCATCTATAAAACGGGGATAGTAATACTCACCTGTTGTATCAAGTCGTGAGGCTCTATTCAGCTGACTAATGTGAAACATCTAGTGAAGTGCACCAGTGTATATAAAAGGTACCATTTGTAAACCAATAGTATAATTTTTCTCTTGTACACCAGACGTTTACTCTAAACATGTAAACATCGACCAATCACAAAAATGATAGTTTTGTTTTTCTTAAATGTCATTTATTAAAAAATACAATTCCAGAGAAAGTAGGAGGTACAAGGACATCTGGAAAGTGGGTACAATACACAGACCTCTTTAAACCAGGGGCACAGAGGGTCCAAACAAAGTGAGCTACAGGCACAAAGCCAGTAGCGCATCTATGGTCCATTCATCTGGAGAAGTCCACTCCTATTCCCCGCTTCCCTAGCCTCTCCCCACAACAGCCAGCTTTATACTCACCATTTTTAACTTAAAAGAAAAGTTTAAACTTCCTCGCAGCCCTATGGCTTCAATGAGTGGAGCTTCTTTCTCCAGTTACGGAATGAGTCAGCAAAAGGGGGATTTCTGATCCTTGGAGTTGGGGAGGAATCTGAGGAGGGCCAGACAGTTTGCAAAGTATCCCCCATTATCTCTGCTCCCCAATCACAGGGCACATCAGGCCAGTGCTAGTTTAAAACGTGAACATCAAACTCAAAGTCTCTCCCTCTTTTTATCAAGGAAGATTCGCTTTGAAGGAAAGCGCAAGAGTAAATTTCAAATCTAAGTGATAGTAAATGCAGGGTATTAAGAGATAAGAGACCTAGTGTCTCCCTCCCAGCTCTAGGGGATCAATCACCACTCCAATCCAGCCTCCTTGAGAGCAAAGAAAACCACTGGAAAAAACAAGTTTTAACAGGACCCCAGCCCCTTTCCTTTTGGCTCCAGATTGAGTAGGTGTTTGGCCCCATAGAATGAGGGAAATTCTTGTAAAAAATGTGACAGAATGGCATTTTGGAGAAAAGCAGCACAAAGTAGTGGTGGATTATGGAAGTCTTCCCAGGATTAACCAGCAGGCAGTCACATTGGCATCTGCAGCCTAGGGCCCCTTCCCAGGGCCCAGATGCCCATGGGGGAAATGAAATCGAGGGCCAAGGCAGCATTTTTATCCCACAGAGAAAAATGAAGAGAGAGACCTATGGGGGAGCAGCCCCAGTGTACTTACTCCCTGGGACCAGGTGGCCCCAGAAGGGCGAAAGAATGGAGGTGTAGAAGATATATTCAGGGTGAGTACTGGCAAAGTAGAGGAAGAATTCCCCCCGAAAGAGCACGGGCCCCTGAATACAGCTCCTTTTCGGAACCCCATAAGAAAGGCCCCTCCTCTGACACCGGCACCACACTGCCCTCCTTTGGAGGCAAACTCTGAAAGGCCCGGCAGCACAGGCCTCAGTCCAGCACACGCAGCCCTCCCTGCCCCGCCCTGACTGCCCTTAGAGAGGGGGGCTCTCACCAAGGACCCACTGGGCCCCTCTCCAAATAATTCCTATAGAGAGAAAAACAAAAAACAAACAAATACAACCCTAGAGAAAAGTCCAATAAGAACCTTAGTCATACAAAAAGTCCAAACAGTCTTCCTCTTTTTACCTTTGGAGGCATATGTAAGTCCCTTCTCACAAGGCTTCCTGTCCAGTTAGGACAACATTACTATTTCATTTTTTAAAAATAAAAATAAAGATATCCACCCACCCTCCCCCCAAACTCTACTTCATACAGCCCACCCCACACACCCCAAACCAGGCATTGCTCCCTTGACACAAGGTAAACTTAAAACTGGGCTGCAACCTCACAGCCTCCAAGGGGCTGCTCATTACAACCAACTCAAATTCAGTCTGCAGAGGAGGGGATGGCAGAGCCTCTTACTCTCCCTGCCTCCGATCACAGAGGCCTCATCCACCT
Source organism: Micronycteris hirsuta (assembly GCA_004026765.1). Classification (NCBI taxonomy): domain Eukaryota; kingdom Metazoa; phylum Chordata; class Mammalia; order Chiroptera; family Phyllostomidae; genus Micronycteris; species Micronycteris hirsuta. The sequence continues at coordinate 63,245 of PVJI01000460.1, read as the reverse complement.
GGACAGCAGGGAGGCCTGCCAAGGGCCCTGCCTCTTCACAAGGAAAAGACAAGTCAAGCAACAAGAGTCCTCTCCCCTAGCTCCACCACCAGTCTGGGGCCCTGGGTCGGAGCTCTGCTGGGCTCATGAGGTCTCGTGACTTCGAGATCCTAATGCGAACCAGCCAGTCTTCTCCTGCGCCAGGTCCAGCTCCCGCAGGCGGATGTGCACCTCTCCGAGGAGAATGTTCTCCCAGAATCCTTGCTCACTCAGCACACTCAGCTGTAGCTCCCGCTGTTGCAGGTCTCCCTTGGGGATCCCATCATACACCAGCTGCAAATGCAGAGATTGGGAAGAGAGAAGTCGTAAGAGAAGGAACATGGAAAGAGGGAGATGCTTATATCTGTGGTCACCTGATCTGCTGAGGTGAATGCCACTGTATCTCCCCAAACAGAGCCGAAAGGAATAGAGAAGAACTTTGTTCCTGGCTCAGAGCTCAAGCAGGTGGGGGGATTTTTTTAAAATTAGAGACACCGCTCTTATCAGCAAAGGATTAGGAGACTCCTCTTCCCATAGGACAGGGGTCAGGCCACGCCCAGCACTGGAACCCCAACCCTGAGGGTCCACAGGGTTTCCATGTAAAGGGTAAGATAATAAACATGGCTTTCCAGGTCATCTAGTCGGGTCTCCGTCACAACTACACAACCTGCCTCTGCCACAGGAGCAGCCACAGATGATATTTAAAGGAATAGGTGTGACCCTGCTCTAACACAACCATATTTACAAACCTCTGTCCCACCCCAGCACCTTCCCCACACACCAGTTCATTGTAGGTGGGGTTGCAGGTTTTCCGGGCCACTTTGGTTTTCTTCTTAGTGGTTTTCTGAGGGTCAGGAAGGAGGTAAATCTTCACATAGGGGTCAGGGTCATTCCCATCCTGGAGCAGTTGCTACAGAGGGAATGAAAACCAAAAAAAGACGAAGATTCTTCTATCTGTCTCTTTATCACCATTCCAGTGATCACACCCTGATCCAGACTCTCATCTCGCACCTGGCTTCTCACAATGCATAGTAATGTCCTTGGCTTCTACCCAGCTCCTTCCATTCTGATAAGAATATCTACCACAATGTTAGGTGCCCTACTAAAATATCAGTCGGACTGCTTATTATATCCAGTTCTACTGTTTACACAAATGTTCAGGGCATACATGAGTGATTATATCCCCAGTATCTCCCTGCCTAGCCCAGTGTCTCTGTCTATTTTGTTACTTGATCCAAGTAACGCTGTAAGATGTACAGAAGTGAGTCAGAGAAATTAAGTTCCTTGCTCAAGGTCAACCAAATAGTGATTCGTGCAGCCTGATCCTTTTAAATCTTAAGTTATATCTTATGACTGTAGACCCCTGAGAAGAAAGATTCATTTGATGTGAAACACAGGAAGGAATTTACCTGCTGAGATGGACTCCCCATGATCAATCGAGGGCCCAAATTTCATGAATAACAGCCTAAGGGCCATTTGCTGACAGGGGCTTTGCACGTACTCTGCACACCAGGAAGAACCTCAGGCTGAACTCTCAGGTTCCTGCACTCTGTCCTGCTTCGTCAATGATTATGCGGCTGAGTCACCACTGTAAGGGAGCTCCTGGTTTTGTCTTTTGACCAAGGGACTAAACCTGCCAGGTCCCAATCAGAACTGCTGCACAATAACCAATTAGAACAGAACAACTTGGAAATCTCATTTGCAAGAAACTGGGAACTTGGGCAGGAACTTTCTGCAGAACAGATGACCTCCCTTTGTCTCGGTGGAGCACAATTTAGATTGCTACCTGAATCTGTGCCTGGTGGCAGCTCTTTTTGCTCAAATAAATGCTTTCTTAACCTTTAGTACAGTCTAAAATTAATTTTGGTTTACACGCCTCTGCTCAAAACCCCCCAGTGGTTTGCATCTCATTCCGGGTAAAAGCCCAGTCCTGACTATGCCCTCAAGTCGGCTGTACTCTCCGCTTTGTTCCACAGGCTCTAGCCACAAGGGCCCCTTGTAGTTCCTCAGGTACCACAGGCAGGTTCCCAGCTTTTGGCTTTAAGTGGATGCTCTGTTTGGAACAGCGCCCCCTTAGATATACATACATGGCCTGCTCCTCACCACCACCTTTGCTCACATGTGTCCTTCATCAATGAGGGCTTCCCTGACCACTCTGCAAAACTGCCGCTACCCTCATTCCGGCCCTGTTATTTCTCTGCCTTATTTCTTGCCAGAGCACTTGTCATGTATTTGTCTGCCTGTCTCTTCCCACTGGAATATAAGCTCCCTGAGGGGAAGGATTTTGTTTTCCTTATCCTGTACCCAGAGCTAATATAGGAGTGCCTTACTAGTAAGCACTAGATGAACATTTGCTGAATGAATGAATGAATGAATGAATAATGTTGTAAGGGTGAAACACAGGTTTTTCTGATTCCAAAGCTCATGCCACACACCAATGTCCCAGTTTACGAAAGTCCAGCACATCACAGGAATTCAGGAAAAGTTCCCTTCCCCATCCATTCACAATGTTCTTAGAATCGTACCAAAAAGTTTAGTCATTACATACTGCCTTGATTATTCTCCAGGGTGGTCATGTGGCTGCCTTACCTGTACAATCAGGTAAAAAACCCCTTGGGCTTCTCCCTCATTACAACCACCACGATTACCGTAATAATACCAAACACTATGTTGAGTATTCTACATGCATTATCTCATTTAATGCCCATAACAACTCTATGAGGTAGATACTAACATGATCTTCATTCTAATGAGGCTCAGAGTACTTGGGCTACTTGCTGAAGACCACAGGTGGTAAGAAGCTGTGTCTAGTACTGCTTGGTCATACCCTAGGCCTGGAGTAGTAGGCAGGCCCAGTGTTGGGTACCCAGCAAACTTGTGGTTACTCTCATCAGACAGGGGCAGTATAGGTCAAACCAGTCAGGAGAGTACCAGGAGAAAGATAAAGAATCAAATGACAACTGCGCATGCACTTACCAAGCCCCGAATATGCATCACCATGATGAAGAGTTTATTGTTTTTGTAGGAGATGGACAGCTTCACCTCCCCTCCCACTTTCCCGACAGGACGGGCCCAAGAGCCATCTGTAGGGACAAAGAAAACTGAGAAAGGTCATGAGGCCAGCCCTGTTTCCATCTGGCGTGAGGCAGATGTTTACTTCCTCTGACCCTACTCCGCTGACAATATCTCCATGGCAGGTTCCTGATACCCACCGGGGGATCTGCCAAGTGGCATCTGTGAACATGATTTAGAGTTGGGCCGGGGTGGGTTTATGCTATTTGTGTAACCCATCAACTGAATACCCAGTCCCTAGGGACCCACACGGGGAGCAGTGGGTCCCACAGCCTGAGTGGGAAACCAGGTTCTCTAGCTAGCAAGTAAAGAGACAGACACACGTGAAGAAAAGAAAACTGGGAAGAGGTCGGGGCAGGAGAAGTTACCCTTGGGAATGGTTCAGAGGGGTTGGCAGAAGTGTCACATAGGCACTGTACCTGAGGACTTGGGAGCTGGGCTGGTACTTGCGGCCTTCTCATCCCGGGGCAGGGGGTGGAAGAAGGTATACACCAGATCACACTGGAATAAAATCAGGAAATAGGGTCGTTCTCCAATAAGACAATGGCCCAATAAGAAAGGAAAGAGACTGTTCCAGATTAAAACAGACTTATAAAGCATAACAACCAAGTGTAATACCCAGTTCTTGCTTGGATCATGGCTCAAACAAGCCATTGTAAAAAGAATTTGGGGGATGAGAGGACAATTTTGAATGATGGCTGTGTACTGGCTGATACGACACAGTAATCATGTAAGAATACGTCCTTATGTTTTAGAGATGCAGAGTGAGTATTTAGAGGTAGAATGGCTTGTATCTGGGATGTACTTTAAAATACTTCATACAAAAATAGATGAAGTAAATATAGCAAAATACTAACTGCTGTGTGTGTGTGTGTGCGCGCATGCGTGTACTAATTATACTGTCTCTCTAAAGTTTTCCTAATAAAAACGTTTTTAAAAAGAAAAAAAAAACAAGTAAAACTAGGTCACATCAGGTCAAGAGCAGACTGTTCTTGTCTACCACTTCCTTCCCTGCAGACACACACCCCTCCCTCAAGCACAGAAATGCCTGAGCCAGCCTTGGACAAAGACCATGAATCCTACTCTGAAGAATACTTCCTAAATAACTAGGAAAAAGCCAAATCAAACCAAAAGTGTGCGAAAATATCCATTCTAGCATTAATAGTAGGAAAAAATGGCCATAATCTAAATATCTTTTTAAGAGGCAGATAGTTAAGGAGATAACGGTATCCCAAGTCAATGTTTTAAAGTTTTGTTTACTCTTAAAGAAAACAATAAATAAGATGATGCTTATTCTAAACGCTAAGTGAAAAGAAACAGAGTATAGAATTACACTTCAGTTATGACCATTATAAAACTGTGAGAGTCACATTTACGTGAGGACAAATAGGAAGGAAACAAGGAAAGGGCGCACTGAGTTGTTAGGGTGATGGATCTGACGGCTATGTTTATTTATTTACATACATATTTATTATAAAAACAAATTGTACCAAATTGTAATACAATTTGTTTTTAAAAATCTAAGTGGTGTTAAGAAAGAGGAGATCCAAGGACAAACAAGCCAAGACTCAATTGCATTTTTTTTAAATAAAAAGCTTCTGCGTTGGCATGCTCTCCCTCAGAGACCACGTACGACTTGCAACCACGGGAGCAGTGGGCAGTGGCGGCTTGGCCCAGGCTGATCCCCTGAACCTGTCTCCAGGGCCCCCTTTTCTCTGACTTCCCAGTGAGCTAAGGCAGCTCTGCCTTGGTTCACTTCTTTCCCATAACATTTCTGGAGAGCCAAAGCCACCCTGCCTGGCCTCTCTCCTGTCGCTTCTTCTATCCTAGGCCCTTCTTTGTTTCACTGTCCCCAACTTTAATAAATATACTCTAAAAAAAAAAAACCCAAAAAACAAAACCAGCTTCAGCCTTTATGAAATAAAAAAGGAAGCTCAGGAATGTGAACCAATCAACTTGGAATTTCCTGATCAACACTAGTGGGGCAATAAGTCAAGTAAGACCCCTGCGGTGCCCACCTCCCACCAAGTTGCTCTTATCTGAAACTATCCTTTCCTTTTGCTAACAGCTTTCCTGTCCCACCCAGTTTCCACCCAGAAAAACCTTCCATCCTGTGCAATTTCTTATAGCTCCTCTCTATTTACTAGATGAAGTGGTGCAGGACCCATGTATGTTCAGTAACCAATTTACTTGGTTGAATTTTTGTTCTTTAACAGTGGATACAAAACCTAACCTACACATGCATCCTAGCAGGTAACCTAGCACAGATTAACCTTTGCTTAGAGTTTATAACTTTGCCTCCATTAACCTGTAACTCCACCTAAAACACTAAAAAATGTGTAAGATTTGCCTGATGCTATCTCGTGATCTGCTGCAAGTTTCTCTGCTAGAACTGGTTTTCAGAAACAAGCCAGGCCTGTTTTGCAAAAGCAGGAGGTCAACCAGATGAAATCACCTGGGAGGGCTGGAGCAGGCTGAAGGACCCCCAAGACCTCCTCTAAACTTTCCTCATTATATCCTCCTTATAATTCTAAAATCTTCCCAGGGATGGAGATTTTCTGCCCTGTCGGCGTCTGCAAAGCATGGATAACCATGATTTCTGACTGCGCGTGCCCTGGAATGTCCCCTCCTATATACAGGCGACGATGAAGTCTACCTCGATGTTCATGCACGATTTCCCCTAATAAAGGCGGATTAGACGCTTTGCTCTTAGATGCGTTAGTCCTTGCTTGCAGGCTTGTAATCAAGTTCCTTCTCATCAAATTATCAAGGAGTTGTCTACTGGCTGGCAACTACAGAGCTTCGGTCCAGTGACAGACACACCCTCTATCGGCCCAAAACACTTTTCCTCGGGAACCCGTTCCTTTCTCAGGTTCTGGGCTCCCGAAGCCCCCTGGGATCGTATCTGACTCCACCCACGTGCATGGCTGAATCCGCGTCCCAGGTTTTTGTGCCTGACCCGGAGGGTGAGCGCGACCGCGCCTCCTCCTTCCGCTCCTCCTCCTCTGCAGGGGAAGATAGGGCCTGCAGAGCCCAAGGCCCACCCTGATTGGCAGCGGGCTCCCCACCCTTCCGCGCGTCGCCCCGCCCCGCAGCCGAGCCCGAACAGCCGAGGCCCGGGGACCCTCTCCCACCTCGGCCACCTCCGGGGCAGCGTGGATCAGGTGCCAGATGTAGACATTCAACTCGTCCCGCCGCCGCTCGGCCCCCGCCTCTCCCCGCGGGCGGCCAATCGTGAAACGACTGGGGAAGCTGGCGAGGCCAGCGGACGAGGAAGCGCCGGAGGGGGAGACGAGAGAGAAGGAAGAGGCAACAAGATTTGTCACATTTCATTTGCTGTTTCAGCCACCGGCCCCACATCTCTAACCACCCTCCCTTCCCAGGGACCCCACCCACTCCGTTCCTCCCGCAGCTCCCCAGGCGTGTGCCCAGGGCGCCCGGCAGTTCCGAGGGCCGCAAACGAGAAAGCCAAACTGCTGGGCAGAGTTCTGTGGGTCCTCACAAGTGCCGCAGGGGCTACGGAGTACGCAGTTTTCCCCGTCAAGGTAAAAATCATTTGAAAAATCATTTTTTTTAAATTTGTGGTGAAATACATTTAACAAAATCCACTGTCGTAACCATAGTTAAGTGTAAAGTTCAGTGGTACAAAGTTCATAAGTGCAACCACCACTACTATCTCCAGAACTCTTTTCATTTGGCAAAACTGAAATTCTACCCATTAAACAACTCTTCATGTTCCCTCCCGCCACCCCCCAAGGCCTTGGCCACCACCATTTTACTTTTTGTCTCTGTGAGTTTTACTACTGTAAGTGCTTAATATAAATGGAATATCACACAGTATTTGTCTTTCTGTGACTGGCTTATTTCACTTAGCATAATGTCCTCAAGGTTCATCCATGTTGTATCATGTGTCAGAATTTCTTCGCTTTTAAGTCTGCATATTGTGTAGCCTTTGAAAAGTGCTTTTACTCTTTAAAAGATTAGAAACCTTCAAACATCTTCACATTTAGTGAATCCCTACGTTTAGATCCAATTTGCTCTTCTTCCAGCTTATTTTCAAGTCTGGAGATCTTGACCAGCAGGAGGAGCACTTGTAAAATAGAGTACCTTCTGATGATCTGCAGCTCCTGCAGTCCTGCACACCACCCGTCCTTCTCCCTCTCCAGTATCCCTCTAGCAGAGAGTAAAGGGGGCAGCTACCTGGGCAACAGAGAAGAAGGGAAGAGCAGCCGCAGCTTATTGTGTAACTCCTGGAACTCCTCAAACGTCCGCTGGATGTAAGTGGCTTCATGAGTATTCTCTCGCATCACCTTTACCACATAAATCTGCAAAGGTTCCAGTCTTAGAGAACATCTGCCACAGCCTCCGCACCCAACGAGGAGGGTAACTAAGGGAACTGAAGTGTGTGCGTGCGTGCGTGTGTGTTGGAGGGTATTCACTTTCCAGTAGGAAGAAGGCAAAAATATCTCCAGTGGAGACAAAGGTGATGTGCCCATGTACATATGCAGGAATTTGAAAGCAAGTATTCCCTGCACATGTTTCCCAAGACCCTTGACTCAGAGGGAGTAACCATCCAGTTCAGCTCCTTGATTCCAGGCATGCCACTCAGGCAAGGGAGAGGGACATGGTCTATGACTGCTCCCAGCACAAAGCGCTAGGTGACTCCAGTGCCCACAGTGTGGATGTGAAGAAACAGAACTCAGTAATCTGGGGGCACTGGGGAGCGAGAGAGGGTCAGACTGGAGAAGACACTTACGTAGGCCTTGTTGGGGTGGAAGATCTTTTCCTGGCGGCAGAGGAAGACATCACTGAGGCGGCCAGAGCGTTGAAGAGTGTATGTGCGGGGGGCAAAGGAAAGGGTCAGCCGGTCATCTGAGCCCGTGAACTTCATCTGAGCCAGGTTATGGATGAAAAAATTGAGCTTTGTGGCTACACTACCCAGGCTAGACTCAATCAACCTGTTGGTGTAAGAGGATGGAAAGAGGATGTCACCACAGACCCATGTCCCCACTGCCTGGGCAGAGCTATCTCAAGGAATATCCCCTGACACCTGAGACAACACTTCACTCACATCAAATCATTTTCCCTATGTCATATCCTCATAGAGCACACGACTGGCACACAATGATCTACATGCAGTTTATTCATGTGAATCCAGGGGTCTTATCTCCCCTCACTGCCCTCCTAAACAGAAGAATGTTGAATCAAGGTGGAAAGGAATTGAGGATTCCACCTAGAGTCACCAGATGAGTATCTAAATGGTGTGTCAAACTGAATTTCAAGGTTTAGTACCATGTAACCTCACCAAGCACTACTCAATCTAGAGATTTCAGTCCTAAAGGAAAGGTTCTGTGTTAGACCAACAGAAAAAAAATTAGTTTGTAAAGTTCCAAAAAGAGTGCATACTAAAATGGGAGACATCATCTATACAAAACTGTAGGCATTCGTACATAGACAATTCCACGTCATACATAGTGCATCTAAAAGCATTGTGGGACACGGGAAAATGAAACCATGAAATTCATGTTTTGATAAAGGAGAGGGAAGGTTTTGATCTAGAGGGCTAAAAACTACTAAAAATTTATATTCGCTCCATAAACAAATTCTTTGACCAAGACCTGGTGAGGATGTAAGAGCAAATTGCAACACCTCTATAAACAAAGAGCGCCAAAGTGCAGATGGGTCTGAGAGATGTGAAGTAACCTGCCCAAGTGAGAGGCAAAATTGGGACAGCATACCCACCCTGTCAACTCGGCTCTGCCACCTGTGCCAAGCCTTTCCCATTGCCCTAGCCCTGCTCCTCCCAAGCAGGCGGCCTGGGACCAACGACTTAGGGTGGGCAGCACGCTTTGTGTGCAGGGTGTTACCTAGTAAAGTAGGTAGTAGCATTGGCCTCTGTGTCCTGAGGTCGCAGGGCATCGTACACGTACTTGAGGTCCTCCAAGTCTGAGAGCTCGGGGATCCCACAGGACAACATCTACAAGGAGAGTAAAGAAGAGACGGTGCCTCAAACAACCAGGAATTCTTGCTTCTTCCCCACCGTAAGGCAAAATTTTTTACAGCCAGGCTCCCTAGCCCTCCTAGAGGGTGGCAGACGGATGCTGTGGACAGTGGCTGGAGGGCCACGAGGATGGAGGGGCTGGAGCAGAAGGCCAGACACCCACAGAGACACCACTGTCCTGGGGCGTCTGGGCCCTGCCTTTATCTAGAGCTCAAAAAAGTAGATCTCCAGGGATCCCTTGAAGCAGGACAGGGAAGTCTTAAAGAAGTGCCAGAGGCTAAAAGGGAGGGGTTCAGAAAGGATAGAGCTCCTCACCAGGCCCAGCAGGTTGAGGAAGAGGTGGGTGTGCTTGCGAATGAGGTTGTACGCTTGGCAGCAAAGGTCAACAAAATCATGGAAGCGGCTGGAAGGCTTGTCACCCCCGTTGATGACATACGCCATGTCCGAGGTGAAGACAAAGGGGGCACGGTCCCTGGACCAAGGGGAACATACAGGTAGAAGGTCAACATGGAGGAGGAAGCCCACCTTGGGGGCTGTATCGGGGATGGTTCCCCTCACCCCTCATCACATATGCAAACCTGGATAGATAGGGCTCTCTGTTTGTTTCTTGTCTGAACTAGCAGGATTTTCCCCCTGGATATCTAATTGTATTCCCTTTGCTGTGGTCTGGGCTCATTTCCTTTTGCTCGGTCCTCAGCAGGGAGAGAACAGCTGGTCCCTGCCTTCTGCAAGACCCTGCAAGGACCTGACCTCTTTCTCAGTCTTCTCTTCTCCAAAGCTGCTCCGCCCGAACCACGCTCTGAAGTGCAGCCCTTCCATCGTGGGCTTGTGCCCCAGCTCTGAACCATTTCCACTGACCACCACCCCCAACCCTATATACACATCCCTGCTTCAGAAGAACACCAAGGACCACTTACCGCTTAATGTTGCCAAACATCTGAGCATGTCCCAGGAAGCGGCCAAAATCAATGTGAAACATGTGGCCGGTCGTCTTCAGCATGATGTTGTCATTGTGTCGGTCACAAATGCCCAAGACGTACGTGGCCACACAGCAGCCGGCACAGGAATAGATGAAGTTCTCTACGGCCTGCAAAGGAGGGAAGGGAGATAGAAGAGGACATAAAGCTGGCTTGGAAGGACTCCATGGGCACAGCCAGACTGAATCCACCAGGTCTGGCCTCTCTCTCGTGAGTCCCAACAGTATCTCACACCTGCCTGTTCAGCCTTCCTCATGGACCAGTGTACACACTGATATACCCAGATCCATCCCTTGTATCTCGTGGAGTATGAGAGGGTGGAAGGCTTCTGTGTATATCTCCACCACTTTATCTGGAACCCGTCTTCCCCTGCACCTTTCCTTCTCCCAGGGAACGTGCTTAGAAAGACAATGAACTCATCCAGAGCCTAAACTGGACCAGCCCAGGTGGAAGAGACCTTAAGAGAGAGGAAGACTGACAGATACAACTCTCCCAACCAGTTGTGACCATTGTAACTCAAGCACACACTGAGGCAGCATGCTCTGACCCTGCTCTGAATTCTTCCATCTTCCTCCCTGCCCCCAAAACAACTATCCCCAGTGTTCTTAGTAACAGCTAAATGTTCATTTCACTAAAGTCACTTCACTCCTAAGAGCTGAGGCAGCTTAACAGTTCAAAGTGCGTTTTACACTTGAAAATCAGACATCTCTAGTTCGTAAAGTGTGTTACAGATATTTTTGAGTTTAAAGCAGGAGGGGAGAGGGAAGAGGTTGGATCTACCTTATTTTATCTGGTCAATACCTGTCCCTTATCTCTTTCCAAAAAGTAAAAATACGTGGAATTAAATTTCACCCTCTAAATCCTCTGTGACAATTACAGAATTCCCAAGAACTCCAGAAAGGCGCATCAGCAGAGTACAACCACCATCACAGCCAACCAGGAATGTACACAGTTGGGAATGGAAGAGAGCTTCCCAGACCGAGAACATGTGCCCTCCCTACACCCCTTTACAAACTTCCACCATCGTTCACGGGCCCTCCTTGGGTCCCACACCTCTCCAGACCATCCCAGCCCACACTGACTCCTCCGCATCGAGCCCCGCAGCCCCTCGGCCACCGCCACTCCCTAAGGGTTTAGTCTTTTTATTCCCCCAGGGCTTAGGGATCCTGTCTCCCATTGGCTTCTTAGCTGTTCCACAAGGCCTGTATCAAAACTAGTTATACACAGAAACCTCCCAGATACCTGTTGAATCAAACCTGATGACTAACCCATAGGAAACTCAGAGGAGAAAGTCTGTAAAGAAATCACAGCATGTGCCTTCCAGAAGCCAGACTATTTCCACGGAAGGGAAGCATAGGAATAAAAGGAAACCAATCAATAAGGGATGTAACACATCAACTCCCAGTCTTGACCTTCACTTCCATCAACTTGCCTTCCCGACACAGATATTCTTTCTACCTGAAATGCATCCTCTTTTGACTTACACGATAGCTGTGTGCCTGTGGACGAGTAAGTCCCATCACCTAGGTTTGCAGGGTGTTAGCTGCTTACTGGCAGGAAGTCTCACTGAACAAGGGGAGCTCTCCTGATTTAAGGGCTTTTCACTGGCAGGAGGTAGGGAATGCTCTTTGCTGAGTAAGTGGCCAAGAACCAAGCACCTCTAGTTCTTTCCTACTGGAAGCCATCCTAAGAAACTACCAGTATTATTCTAGCAGAAAGGCAAGAAGAGCTGAAGAGCTAGCTATGGAAGACTTACTAAATGTTAAAAGAGTTACTTTTCTATGTGTGTATTCTTGTTGTATATACATCTCTCATATTTACTATGACTCTTTATTACCCTGGCAGGGACCAGTCATAATTCCAGCACCAATCACAGTGCCTCTACATGGTGGCTGTTTAACACCTGAAAACACATTAGTAGAAAAAGTATATTGGGGGGTGGGGGAGGAATCCATCACTCCTCTCCAAGGGCAGAGGGCCTGGGAGTCTGTAACGCAGAGGGAGGGGATTTTGAGGGATGTGGAAGGGATTACTAGCAGCTAAAGGCATCACAGACATGCACATAGCTCCCTAAGCTGCAGCATAAGTTCTCATGTGATGGGGGGCGGGGCGAGACCCCAGAGGCTGGGTTACCTGTGCGTGCGGTGCTGTGGATGTTGGACTTTTCTTTTAGGACACGGGGAACCTTTGGAGAACTTAAAGCAAGGGAGTGACATAAGCAGGTTTGCGTTTTGTAAAACACCTCTGAAATCCAGCAGAGAATGCTGATGGGAGGAGGAGGCGGGCTGGTTTCAGGGAACCGAGAGTAAAGCGCTGAAAGGCATGGAAAGAAGAGGACAGATCTGAGAACTGTTTGAGAGGAAGAATCAGCGGGGCTTGGTACAGAGGAGGTGGAACAGTGGAAGCAGCGAGAAGACCCATGACCCTGGCTCAGGTGACTGCACAGAGAGCCATACCATGTCCTGAGAGCAAACACACAAAAAGCCGGTTTCAAGAGAGGGCAGACAAAAAGCTGAGGTTTGCCCACACTGAGATGTCCAGCAAGCAGGTGGCTACAGAGTGCACAGCCCGAGAGAGGGAAGAGAGAAGACTGTGGAAGTCAGCTTGTGGGTGGTAAACTAAGAGGCAGGTCAGGAATTAAACCCTGAGGAACGTCAATGTTTAAGGCCATTTAAGATGATCTAAATAGACGTTCATGAAACAATATTCTGATTATAATTTGCCCCCCAGGTTTTTCCTCAGGGATAAAATGCATTGATCAATATAAATTAGTGATTGGATCCCCTTGGAAGTTCAACTGAATCAATTAGCATCTCTGGCTTATAGTCAGTCTCTTATGAGTTTGGTTATTGTGATTTGTTACCTCCCCTAAACTCAGTTAACCCAGAGACTACAGCCATGAAACAGTGGCCTATCCATAGACCACACACGGCAGGCCACCAAGGCCCTCCACCCCGTAAAGCTCCATCTGAAGGGCAAGTCAGACCCGTTTCTATCACCTCCATCTTCTACCTAACCTTAACCCTGGCTTCCCATTACAGCCTTGCCACAAACCAGCTCCCAGACTAGGAACTAGCCAATCTTAATTCTATGTAAAGAGGAGTTGGGTTAAAATGATCTTTAAAGTCTCTTCCAACTAACGCTTGTGCTGTAAAGTACTGAACCCCTCGGAGGACACAGAACTGAATAGGATCAGTGATTAGGAAAGATACAGGCAGGTTCTCAGAGGCTGGCCCTCCTCCTCCAAAACTCTGTCTGACAGGGGAACTCAGTGAAGGTCTCCCGGTTGGCTACCAGATTTTCTGTCCACTTACGAGTCACTTGACCCACCCCCAGGCATCTGGATATGCCAGCCAGCCAAGAAAGAGTGAGTCTTTCCTCCCATCACAGCCGAGCTGTCTCCTCTGAGCACGCGCAGGCCTCGCGGTAGCACCGCGATGTGCCAGCCCCGGGCACACCCCTCCCCAGCGCTGCTGGCCACCCCCAGCCCTACCTTCTCGTACGCGTGCTCTCCAGGGTTGTGCTTCTGCAGCCAGTCGGCCAGGGGCCGGTCCTTGAAGGAACCAGTCACCCCATGCTCCACCTGGATCTTGCGCAGGGTCTCAGCATTGGGAATCATCTCCACCATCCCTGTGAGGGAGGCAGCAGGTCACTCTCCAGAGCAGAGGGAAGGGACTGTCGGGAGAGCACTGCACCTGCTTGTCAGATGCTTCTCCGCAAATAAACTCCAGGGCACTTGGACCAAGTCTGATAACAAGGGGAGCAGATCATGATAGAAAGGCCGTCACTTCCCAGGTCTCACATTCAGCGTTGTGACTCTGGTTTCTCCTATTCATAGCTGCTGCTCCTTTTTGTTTTTAATTTTTACTCTGGGAATTTTCAAATGCATATGAGAATAAAGAAATGGATCAGGTACTCACACATAACCACTGCCCAGTTTCAAAAATCATCAACATTTTGCTAATCTTGTCTCATCTATTTCACTCACCCAACACTGCTGCCTCCCCCTGCCCTGGCTGGAGTATTTTAAAGCAAATCCCAGACATGTAATTTCACTTGTAAATATTTCAAGTACAAATAATAAGGACAAAACCATTATGCCATTATCACATCCAAAAATTAACAATCATTCTTTAGTCTCATTTAAACTAATCTCATCTAACCCAGTCCCTATTTATATTTTCTTTTCACAGTTGGTTCAGTTGAATCAGGATCCAAAGTCTAAAGAATGTGTTTGGCTGTTCTGTTTTATAAGTCTCTCTTCCCTGCCTTCTTTTTTTATGCCACTCCGCAGCTTCTGATGAAATCATCTTGCCCTTTCAATGTTTCCGGAGAAGCACGAAGGTGGCGTTGGGAATAGGCAAAAGGACAGGAAGCAAAGGGCACCCCCGTCCTACCCTCCGCCCCGTTCATAGCCCTGCGCACTGCCAACTGACCTCTGCCCCTGCCGGTGGAGAAGCAACGGAAGATCACCATGCGCATGTCCAGCCCCTCCTGGACCCAGATCTTGCTCATGATGCGAATCATCTGCAGGGTGAGCATGTCCTGACGAAGGTCATCCCCACACTGGAGGGAGGAAGAGAGTGATGACCATCTCTACTGCCTTCCTTGGCTCCCAGATCTCCCAGAAGGATCCACACTATAGTGACAGGGCGGGCCGGCTTGTCCACCTCTGACCTACCCACTCAGCGCACACCAGGTCAAACCACCAGAGCTGGGCTATGCAGTGTTCCGGCACCTCCCAAACCCCACATCCCTATCAAAACCGAAGTCAGGTTCCCCCTCTTCACGCAGCCCTCCTGACCATCGGGCCCTTTTAAAACTTGAATGTTTATACCTTGGATTCAGAACTTACACAATGCAAATACATATATCTACATCCGTGTGTGTACGTGTGTGTGTGTAACCAAATCACATGCGCATTTCATCTCCCCCTACTAGATTACATGCCCTGAAACTATCATTCACTTATCCAAAACATGGCTGTATCATTAGAGGGCCTTATGGTTCAACTAGTCCAATCTGCATCTGATATATTAATTTCCTCTTTGACATCATGGCCACATAGTCACTCAGACTCTGCTTGAATACCCCCAGGGACAAGCAGATCACCACCTTACCCATTCCATTGTGGGGGTAGCTCTGCCTCCTAGAAAGTGCTTCTGTACATTGAGCTGTCAGTTGCCTCCCTGCATGTCCCAACCCCTGGGGCCATGCAGGATCAGTCTATTTCCTTTTTCGTCTGATGGCCTTTCATACATTAAGATGACAACATGGAATAGCAGAAAGAGAAGTGGCCTGGGGCTGCTTCTGCCACCCTTGGGCTCCCTCCTCCCCTTCTCTCTACCACCTCCGTCCCACCAGGCTTGAGGGCAATGTCCTCACCTTGAAGATGACTCTGATGTTCTCACCCAGCGGATCCACATTCTGGAAGGACAGCTTGAGGGGGACTGCATTGGAATTGAAGTAGGAACAGTCCTGCCACAGTAGAGAGGGTGGTGAGGAAGACCAGGGTGGTCCACGCCCAGGAAGGAGAATGATCTGCTTACTCAGGTCAAGCTGCTTCCATCCACCTGCTCGTGGTTTCTTCCGGATTTTCTCAGGAGCCCTATTCCTGCCCGAGCGCCATCATCTATGCAGCCTGTTGTGAGCTCAGCTCGAGCACCCGCTCTCTCATCCCTTCAGTTCATTCTGCACACAGCCTATAGGTTGTGTAGCTAATGTAAGAAGTCATGTGTCCCGTCTACACCTCAGTTTATGCCGCCGTGAAACGGGGCTCCCAACAGTAGTGACTCTGTAAGTCATGGGGATGAAACATGACAACCAGCGTGGAGCACTCAGCAGTGCCAGGAGCCGAGAGCCTCATAAATAACAGGCGACAGCTTCTCCAGCCCGGCTTCCACCCAGCACGGTCACAAGACATGTCCCTAGCACTCTACCCTGTCACCCCACGGCTGCTGGAGAAAAGTCCCTGTGCACCAGGGTTGGGGAAAGACCCCAAACATGCCTCTCTTCCTCACCTCTCTCAATAAACAGGTGCACAAAGACCTCACCTCCACTGAGCCCTCCCCACTCCAAGAGCCCCAAACCCACCGGTCACTTACCCTGGGCACGATGCCCTTAACCAGAAGACTGGGGCTAAGCGGCAGGCGGCAGGAGCCATTGAGGGCAAAGAACTGTTTTACCTCCTCCAGGCCATTGCGGAGGATCCCCTGAGAGGACGGGAGGAGGCAAAGGAGAGGGGGTGCGGTGAGGGGCCCATAGCTGCATGGGCACCAGGCCTCTCCCCAGGGTGGGCGTCCAACAGTGACTGGTAGGAAGACAGCCCCCAGGAGACCGTGAAGAAGGAAGAGCAGACCTCCCACACGGCAGCCCGGGACGGCATGGGCAGCAAGCCCAGCACCTCGAGAGGCTAGATGATGACAGAGCAGCGTAGGGCAGGCCCCGTGAACCAAGAGAGCAGGCTGCGAGTCAAGGGGAAGAGGCTGCTCAGACGGCTGCCAAGAAAAGCTAACAATTTGGACTTTACAATCGCAATTTTTAAATGTTAGCCACAGGCACACTGCTGGCCTAACTCAGCCCGTCTGTGCAAACAGGGAAAGGTGCCCTCTGTGGGTGGCAGCAGCCCTGAGCCACGGCCCGCAGCATAGTGAACAAAGTCTCACTGGGTTTCGGCCCTCACTTGCCCCCTCTGACTGGGTTCTCTTGTGTAGTGAACAACTTACACAATAGTGCTCAGCCTTTAAGGCAAAAGTTAAAAAAAAATTTAATACTTTGCCGGCCAAACAAAACATATCCATGGGCTTTATCCAGCTTGTAGGCTGTCAGTTTGTGACCTGGAGGTTAGAGAGTCACATCCGTCCAGCCCCGGACTCAGAGGTAGTCGAGTGCCACCCTGCTGGCTAGGATGCCTAGGAAGCTCGTGATTGGCTGCAAAAGCCAGGACCAGAAATGGGTGGAAGCAGCTTCCCCGCACTCACCTGCCGTGCGGAAGGGGTGGCCTCCCGGACCTGCTGGGCCAGCTTGGCCAGGGTGTTGACAAGCCAGCACTGGCGGTTGAACTCCTCTCTCAGCCCCTTCCCACAGCAGCACAGCAGGGCCGCCAGCAAGTACTGGTAGCGGATGCTGAACTGCGAGTCCTTGAGGCCGTCCTTCAGCAACCTGCAGGGCAAACGGAGTGGGGAGTCAGGCCACGCAAAGGATTCCAGGCAAGGGGTGCAGGGGGAGAGGGGTCAGACCCGGCTCTAACCCCAGACCTGGGAGGGAAAACAGCTCTGCACGCACAGCTCATACAAAGGGTTTCATCCATATCCCAGTCTGTGCCCACTCTGCCTTTAAGTAGAGCTCAAAGCCCATGGCATCCGTTTCTCCTTTCTTTCCGCCATGTGCGGGTGGGGAGGAGGGCCAGGGAAGATCCTCCCTGTGCTACCCAGGGCTGGACTGAGAACCCCTGAGCATAAGGGGCTGGCCCAAAGCCACATGGTAAGTGAGCAACATACTAAAACCCCACCCTGCATGCCTAGGAGTCAAACACTCTCAAGTAAAGGACCCACACCTCCCCCACCTTTTTTCACAGCTTTACCAGAAGAAGTAGTGAGTCACTCTCAAGTCAGAGATTGCTCGTTTCAGGAGGAAGCGCACCAAGGGGCTATCCAGGTAGCACTCATACTTTAGGGCCTGTTTAGGAGAGAGGGAACATGAGGCTATATTGACTGCCTGTAATCCACACCTACCACTACCTCCACCCTAGGTTCTAAGGGGGAGAAGGCAGACCAAGATGGGGGCTGGGGGCGGGACTGCCAGGGCCGGAGGGCAGGCCATTCCACCCACCTGCACGAGCTGGGGCAGGTAGTCCAGGAGCTCAGCATCCGACAAGGAGCCGATCCACTGGACAGCCATGCGCCGCACCTCCTGGTCCGGGAAGCTGTGAAACAGAGCCCAGCACTCTGACCACCAAGCCACAGGCACCAGAGCGAGCCAGCACCCTCACACCTGAGCTTCGGAGGCGTGGGTGGAGAAAAGACAATGTCTCTTAGACTCTGCCAAAGCTACTAGAAGAATCCTTAGCACCTTCTCTGGAGAGCAACCTTGAGAATGGCCCTGTCCCCTGGTCAAAGCTGGACTCAGACCACAGATGAGCAGGAGGGTGGTCACGTTCCTTTTTTTACTGACTTAAAGAGAACAGGACAGAATCCTCAATCCCAACCCCAAAGACCTCTTCCCTAGCTCCCACTGTGCCAGAAACTCCCGTCGCCAAAGAGCCCTCACGAGGGTCAAAGCATTATTGTGTCTTGGTACCATCCTTTAAGGCAAATCTTGCCAAGTGAACAACAGAGAGTCGTGGAATTTTACATAAGCCCGTACACCTTGGCACAATTAGTTTAGCAGAGCGAAACCACTGCCTCAAAAAGTCCCGAAGGCGAGACGGGATGGAGTACATTTGAATTTCTGAAAAGGTGAGACAGAAGCCAAGAATACCAGTACCTTCTGGGAAAGGCGGCCCAGCGGTCTGAGACTGGGAGCCTTGTGTCCCCCGAGAACTCTTCAGAGGAGAGAGGGAAGGGAGGACTGGTAGAGTAGAACTAAACCAGAAGGTCTGGGTCACACGGGCGTGTGCACTTGCCAAAACTCAGCAACTGTGCAGGTAAGGCTGGGGCATTGCCTTACACGTAAGTTTCACCTCGAAAGGAAAAACCACTGAGCTCCAGCCAATGATATTCATGCTAAAGTATTTGGGGGTGAGTAATGATGCCTGCGACTTACATCGAAATGCATTAAAAAATAAGATGGACCGAAGGAAGGATGGACGGACGGACACACACACAATAAAGCAAACGGAGCAAGTGCTTAGAGTCCAGGTGGTGGGTAGACAGGTGTTCACTGTAAAATGTTCAGTTTTGTCATTACATGTTTGAGAAACGTTCATAATATAACATTGGGGGAGGGAATGAGACAAACTGAAAAGGAGAGGTGGAAAAGCCCTGAATTTCCAGCCGCACTTTATCACTTTGCCCAGGGCTGGCTCAGGTCAGTGATGGGCAGTGTCAAGCCCTGGCTTCTGGAAGGACACCTGCTCAGTAAAGGTGAGTGCTACAACTCACGTGGCGTGTAGGAGCCCCAGGGCATCCTGGTGGTTCATGTGGGTCCACTGCTTCAGGAGAACATAGATGTCGGGCAGGCAAGCCCACTCCCAGCTGGGGGCGCTGGCGAGCACCAGTGGAAGTGAGCTCACCTCCGAGTGGCAGTAATATCGCTTCTCCCACAGGCGCTTCTTGTCAGCATCAGTGAGCCTGGGTGAGAGTAGTAGGGGAGGTGAGAGAGCAGAGTCAGCCAGAGGGTAGGGTATTTATTCTCCAACAGAATGCTACACACTCCAGTTCAGTGGTTCCTCAACTCTGCAGCATTACAGTCACCTAAGGAGCTTTGTAAAATCCTCATGCCCAGCCCACAGCCCATACTAATTAACTCATAATGTCTGGGGAAGTGACACTGATGTTTTTGAAAGATGCCTAGGTGACTGCAATGTAGAAAGGGAACCAGGGCCCAAACTCAGCTTCGATGCCGAGTCTGGGACGTCTCAGACCTGAGGCAGAATGCTGGGCCAAAGGCACAGAATTTGCTCCTCCTCCTAAGGATGCCCTTTTGGGCCACCACTCCCAACTACAGCCACCAGAGGGCAGTGGTCCCCACAGGGCAGGGTTTGGGCAGCTCAGAGACATCCTGGGGCCAGCTGGAGGATTTAGAGGACCTACAGCTAATTAGGCCTTGCCTGAGATCAGGTGTCTAACGGGAGAAGGGAGCTGAGGGACTAATGAAGCCAGAGGTCCAGCAGAGGAGTGGGGGCAGAGGCCTTCGGTCACTCACCTACTCTGGCTGCACTGGGTAGGACAGGAAGGAGAGAGATGTGCCCTGTTTCTGTCTGCTTCCCCCACCCACAACAGGCACAGGGCCATGTAGGAGCCAGAGAGGTGCACGGAGACAGCAGGCATCCCTCCAGCTCCCCCGGGTCCTGATTCCTCAGCCCCCTTCTCTAATCCTGGTGACAGAAGCAGCCCCAGGGATGATACCAGCTTGGACTCCCTTACCCCTGAGAGCTGCCAGCTTGCCTTGACACCTGATCCTTTTTGAAAAGTGACAGGGCCAGAGAAACGCACAGGCTGTGGGTATGGAAGGACAGGAGACGGGGTCAGGGTGGTGCAGTCAGCAGCCCGCTGCCCCAGTGGACAGCAAGTAGTAGACGGCTTATCTGTAGTGTGGGGCAAAGCTCTGGTCCTCCTGGCAAGCTGAGTCGGGCCAACCTTCCAGCATGGGGGTGGGCATTCCAGGATCTAACTTCCTAACCCACACGGCTCACTTGCCTAGTGTCAGCTCATGAGAAAAGGCCTGGGGCCTACCCTCAGAGAACCCTCTCTCTACCACTTCCTGCCCAGGTGGCAATGCCCACACTATCCTACCTCTACTCCCAAAGCAGGAGGACAAGGTCATGAGCTGGGAGGTGAGAGAGGTCAGACAGAATGCGACAGACTTAATGGGGGCAGAGCCACACGTGGGGGGTGCCGTGGGCCTCACCAGTACAGGGACTCCTTCTGCATGATGTTCTTAAGCACACGTTGGTCTTCCTCCCGGAGGCTGCCAAACTCATAGCAGGGGCTGAACTTGTCCCCAGAGGGGCTGGTGAACTTGACATCGAAGGCTGAGGCAGGGAAGTCAATCTGAGGGGTGGCATCAGAGAAGCAAGGAGGGAGAACGGCGGTGAGAGGGGGCTGCCACCTACTCAGGTCTCCAGCTCCTCCCTCACATGCGTTCCTGCCTCCCCCCTTACCCTCAGATCCTTTGTCTATAAAATAACCCCGTTAAACTCGGTGCTCTCTAAAGTCCCTTTCAGCTGTAACGTTGAGCAACATAAGAGAAGGAAACGAAGAGAGAGAAATAAAAATGGGCAAGTGAGGAAGAGGTTGGCCTGAGGTGCATCTAGGTGAGGGAGGGACCGGCCTCAGCCAGACCTCTGAAATGAAGAGTCGCCAGGCTGAGCCACCAGACCCTCCGAAGTGAGGTCAGGGAGCCTTCAGCGCAGTGCTGGAGGGCACTGCTGCCTGACGGGAGTCAGGCCACGCACCAGGAGAGGGCCCTGCCAGCTCTAGACCCTGAGACCCTGGGATCCCTGCTCCATGCTGCCAAGCGTCTGTCCTCCTGAACGGGACATCGAAGCTGAGTCAGTTCGCAGCAGGAGTTCTATGTTCCCTCATTCAGCAAATGTTCACTGAGCCCTAGTACGTGCCAAGCACTGTTCTATGCCCTCCACGCAGAGTGGAAAATAGGACAGACAAGAATGCCTGCTTTTGGAAGCTTTCATTCTGTATCGCTCTATCTCGTTTCATGTGCACTTTGATGGTGCACGTTCCATACCAAAAGCATTTGATGACCGCAGAATGGGGAGCCGAAGCTGGTGGCCAGACCTTGGTGCTGACTGGCTCCTCCTCCCCTCCCCAGGAGTCTGTGCACCCGCTAGAGCTCTGAGTGACTGCTTCAGGGAGCGCTTCCCCTCAGGCCCCAAGACGGGACAGCTCTCATCTTTATCACACTCCTAACGTGAGGGTTCAACACAAGGGACTCCGAGCAGTTGAATCGTGGATGCGGAGGACCTCAGACCCTGTCTTTAGGCCCCTTAACATCTTCGTTAACCTCCAGAACGTGGGCATGGATTCCACAGAACTCGCCCTCCCACTCCGAGTCTAACCACACTCACCTAGTTGCTCAGTCACATCATCATCCCATGCCCAAAGTTCCAGCATTTTCCCTATCCCAGCCCAACCTCAAGGCAAAGCCCGGTGCTGACTCTGCTGCGGTCCTGATGAGTGGGTGGGAGGCGGGGCTGGGGCAGGGCTCCCACCTGCAGGATTACGCTGTCTGGCTGGTGGAAATTAGGGGTGCTCCAACGGGCACTGGAGTTTTCCTGTGTTGCTGGCCATAAGCCCAGAAGCTTCCGGCCACAGGTCAGGATGCTAAGGAGGATGGGGGCGGGGGGGGGGGGCAGATAAGCCAACAAAGTCAGTAGCTAAGAACATGGTTTTCTTTCTCCCCAGTCCAAAAATCTGCATTTTCTGGTTGAAGCTGCCACTCAAACACTCTCTCATCCCCCGGGGCCACAGCCTTTTTCTTCTTCTGGTCCTAGAAAAGCACCCCCTTCCAGGAAGCTTCCTGACCTAACCACACCCCGGTCCGGAGGACCCGGGGGCAGGGATGCCTTCCTGATGTAGAGAGCCAAACTAGATGGCCCTTAAGGTCCTTCTAATGACAAGATCAGATGACATGTTACCCGAGCATCGCATTTCCCTGTTTCTACTCTCCCCAGCAGTCCTGTGCCACCAGTCCTGCCCAGTAGCCCTTGGTTACATCCATCTTCCTGGTCACTAGTCCTGTGCCTTGGACCCTTCCAGCAGGGCTGGGACCCTCTGGACTCTGCCAGTGAGCCCCTCATGGCTGACCCTCCCAATAGGCAGTGGCCAGTGTAACAGCCAGGCCCTCTGTATCCCCCTCCTTCCCTTCCAAGGCCAAGAAGCTACTGTCCTGAGGTTCACATACTGCCTGAAGTTGAAGAGCGGGGTAGTGACCCAGCCCAGGGCTTCAGGGGCCCGCCGCTGCTTAATGGCCTCCGAGGAGCTCCCAGGTGGGGGGATGGGCAGAGCATAGAGAGTGGCGCAGAGCAGCGTCTCCCGAGGCAGCCGGTTCACCTGCACGGGGAAGCAGATCCTAGGGAAAACAGGAAACGACATCAGGAGGTGCTGACCCTGGGATTTCAAGGGACAGGTGGCCCAGGAAGTCAAGCTGAGGCTGAGAACTCAACCCTCCTCTCAGGATATCGGACACACTCTGTGGGGAAGCCTTCCTGCTGAACCAGGACAGTCCCAAACCATAGGTAAAACCTCGCTGGGCGCTCCCACAAGCACGGTGTAGTGCCTTTGCAGCCCCTCAGTAAGGCGAGGCAGACGCCCCCTAATTTGGGGACCATCCATGGTGACCAGACAAAACTGGCTGGGCCAGAGCCAGCTCAGAGTTCTGGTGGCTGCCTGTCCCATACTGTGAGTCTCCCGCCTTCCCGTTTTAGGATTTCTACAGAGGACCACCAAGAAGCTCCCTGGACAATCCTGTTCCACTGAACAATCCCACCCCTCCCCCCCATCCCGCTGCTGAGAACCAGGAAGCAGCCCCACACTCTCTGCCCTCAGTTCACCCTCCCCCACAGTCCTCCACCTGTCTGAATCTCTCTGTCCCCTTCTCCTAACCCACAGAGGCACAACATGGTTTGTTCTCATCCCAAATATTTTCAAAGCCAAAAGATAAAGAGAAGGGACTTCTCAAAAGCGAGGGGGAAGGCAAAAGAAGTAAGACGCTCAGCCCTCGCCAGGATCCAGGCCCAGCTGTCCTTTCCCAGGCTCCTCTGCCGGAACCACGGGGCCACTCCCTCAGAGCTCAGGATAAGGGGTGGGATGGGGTAGAGTTGTGGAAAGAGAGGCAAGGCCCACAGTACCTTTCGGGAAGCTGTCCCTGGGCCAAAGTCCACACTGTCACACCCTTCTGGCGGCCCCAGGGCCTGTCCGCTTCTATGCCAGAAGGCACAGAGGCAGAGCTGCCACCCCTAAGGTTAGCAGTCTCATGACGAAGCAGCCTCCCTCCAGGCTGCCCCTCACCCCTCCAGGGACTCTCCTCTCTACCCGAGTGAGGCACTCTCTCCCTCCCTCCCACAAGAGACTGGCAGATCCCGTCCTGTCCCAGCCGCCTGGGGGGGTGGGGGGCACAGCTATAATTAGGGCCCCTCCAGCCGCCATCGGACATGCCAGGGGCCTGGCTGGGGTGGCAGAGCACGGCTGCTGGGCCTATTTTGGGAGAGAATCAGCTGACCCCATAGCAAAGAACAGAAGGAGCTGGGCCTGGTCCCTTTCTTTTCACCCAGGAAGAGGCTTCCAGCCTCCTGTCAGAGGAGGAGGGGAGTGAAGAAACTTTCTCACTGAAATCATAACCCCTGGAACCAGTCAAGGCCCTTGCTCTTCAGTGCTCGAGTGTGACTGGTATTCCACAGTCTCCCCATGGACCTTCTCCAAGGGGCAGTCAAGATAATCAGCAGGTTAGCTGCAGCCCTGAGCCTTCTCCCTGCCTAAGAAACCCTTCCTTCCCTCTGCAACCCATTCTTCAACATCACATCACTTATAAAAGGGCTGCCTCCTCCAGGAAGGGTTCCTGGGATATGCTGGTTCCAGTTCTGGGTCAGTCACTTACAACCTTGGGCAACTACTCCCACCTCTGCACCTCAGTTTTCTCACCACTGAAAAGGGTCACACAGCTTTGCTTCTGTTGTGTGTATACACAGTCTGGGTGCTTTTTGCTGTGTGACACTGTGGCTACTGCACTACAAGTGGGCTATACAGATAATATTTTCATGCACAAAAATCCCCTTGTATCACAAGTCAGTGTCAGTCACTTGGAACAGGACCTGAGAGGTCTCCCTCAGCATTTATCATGTGCTAGGTACTGCCATGTCCCAATGCTCACAAACAATCCTACAGGTGGGTCCTATTACCATGCCCACTGGGGTTGGATGAGCCGCCCAAGGCTGCACCTGCAGGAAGGACGGGAGGATGACCACACTCAGAGCCTGTGCTCTGACCCTTCACTGTAGCGTCTTTTCCCCAGCGCCTCCATGTTCACCAGGAAGGTGTCAAAAGGTCTCCCCTAGGGCATCTGGACGGGCAGTGCTGAGATGGCACCTTCTGCAAGGCTCCAGGCAGGACACCATCCCTTTGGGACTCCAGGCAGACATCTCAGGCAGGGAGTGGAATGAGACGCAGAGAGTTGGCAGGCTGAGGGAGGACAGGCCTGGCTGCTTCTGTACCTCTGACCCTCCACAGGGAAAGGGCCTAAGGCCAATTCTGTGGGGTCTTCCCAGCCTGGAGCACTGTATAGCGTCCCTCCCTTGGCAGCAGAAGGAACAAAGGCCAGAGAATGCCAAGGGAGTGGAGGAACTCATGAGAAGCCTCCAGAGAGGCTCTCCTGCCTGGGGTTGTTTCATGAAAGGACTTTATTCGCACCTGTACTGCACTAAGAATCACACAAGTGTGAAGGCAAGAAAAAGGGCCTGCCTCCCCAGTTGTCCAGCTATCAAGTGACCCCGCCCCCCCTCGACCTATTTCAGCAACCTTGGCCTCCCCAAGGACCCTCTCAGTCTCTCTAATACGCACTCCAAATACTGAAGCAGTAGTTCTGCTCTGCAGATGAAGACTCAGATGTCAGCATGGGGAAGTGAACCTGGGGCAGCAAACCGGACTTTCTGACTCTCGATGAGGACAGAGCACAGCACACAAGGGGCCGGGGCAGGCGAACACCTGCAGCCGCCCGAGGCGTCCTTGCCTCCACTTCCTTCCTGCTTTGCGTGGCTGACGCCTACCTTCCTGGCAGCAGATTATTGTTGATAAATGCTAATTAATACTATCTTGGGCTTATGGTTTTCACATTCATAACTGATCTATCTCATGTCAATGCCACAACTGTCTCTAAGTTAAGCAAATGTCCTCACTGTAAAGACTTGAGAGACTGAGGCATAGAAAAGCCAGAACAAGATTAAAATACAGCCTGGCTTCTGTGGCTGCAAGCCCATTACTCTTTTGCCTAGACAACTTTCTCTTCTCCATTTATAAGTCGCCCCTCTCTGTTCTGTGGAAACTTCAGGAAGAAAAGTCAGGGAAATCTTTTAAGGGAGACAAGATCAAATAATGAGTTATCAGTGAAAGTAACAACTAACGTTGTATGTGACCCTTCGTGGTTGACCAAGAGCCTCACAGACGCTTCTCTTTGGAGTCTCATAACAGCTTGAGGGGTAGAAGTTATACTTGTCCTCATTGAAGAATTAGGGAGGTGGAGACTCAAGAGGATGAATGACTTGTTTGGTTAGGATTAGTGACCACGCCTGGTTCCTGCTAGAGCCTGGAGGGAGGGCTTACCGCTGGTCCCAGATGATGAGGTGAAAGAGGTACTTGGAGAAGTGAGCCCTACGGGTTTGCAGGGGGCTGCACAGCTCCTTACCGCCATGGCTGAGGGAGCAGGAGAGGTAGAAGTCTTCATAGCTACAAGAGAGGGGGGCAGGTCAGACCACTCAACTCCCAAACCCCCTCGCAGTCACCTCAACCATGCCAATGCTAGTTCCTTTAGTAAAACTCCTCTGGCTCTCTGGGGACTGTAACAGGGGTCACAAACAGGATGGCCAGATTGGATTTGCAGAAGTGTGCTCCGAGACAAGCAACTCAATCTGGTTCCCTCTGCCCAGTTTCAGGCTCCACGCTGGGTCATGGTTTTTCTTCCTTTTCATGGGGAACCAGCTATACAGCCTCCTCCTTCCAGTCAGCTCCAGCCCACCAGGGTCGGGTGTGCATGTGTGCACATGCACAGGTGAGAAGGGTGGGGGATGAAAACAACATCTGCCCGCTTGAATGCCAGCACATGGGGGTCCCTGTGGCTTGTGACAGGTGCCTGACAGAAGAGGTCAGAGAAGGCCCTGGTTTCCCAGGCTGCCTCCTTTGTTCTCTGTCAATCGCCTAGAGGAATACATTAAGTGAGGAACAAAGAGAGAAGGGGAGGGAGGGGTAGGAGGGGTCAGAAGGGGGAGGTGGAGCCGAATGCCTATTCCCCCAGGACTTGGACGCTGGGGACCCTGCAGAGGAGCTGAGGATTACCCAAATGAAGGAGCCTCTACACCCACCACTTCAGTGCAGAAGAAGGGTCATCTCCCACCTCCCAGCCCCTCCCCTTATGTATCTGCAGGAAAGTAGTCATTGGCTGTGGGGCAGGCACTGGATCTGGGAAGCAGCCATCTGTCACCAAGTCTCCATCAGCTGGCCTTGGAAGGGAGGGGGCAGGGATGCCTGTGCAGCCAGCTCTGAGCCAGTACTAAGAGGGAATGGCAGGATCTGCCCCAGACAGCCTCTTCACCATCTCCTAGGAGACCTTTTCTCTCCTCTGGGACATTCCAGCCCATGTGCCCCTCAGGCACGTGGCTCGCCCCTTCAGCCACTGTGCACCATGATGCCTGAGATCTAAATGTAGGGCAGTGGGAGAAGCCATCTGGAAATCAAACTCTGCTCCCCCCTGCAAGCCATCAGCCCCGGGCTCACCTGGCAGCCCAGGTGATAGGGATGCGGTGAGTGGCATAGACAGTGAAGGCCAGAGGCCTGGGGAAATGGCAGGCCTCCTGGACCAGATCATGCTTGTGGCTCCCGTGAACTGCTGTCTGGAAGTCTGCATTGAACGTGCTGCAGTACAGCTCCACGAGGTCCAAGATGGCAGCTGTCAGGGCTTCCACAACCTTCTCTGTGAAAGGAAGGGGTCAGAAGGAAAAGTCACGAGGCCTCAACAAGCCCCATCTTGTTGCCATGGTGCTGACTAGGATGGAATACCCTAGGAAATAGTCCCCAAATGCCCATCAGATTTCTAAGTAGCTGTGACAAAGTGCACCCATCTGTGGTGAAATGAGAAAAAAGCAGGAGCATGTCATAAACTTCTCATCAAATGACAGATATTAAATTTTAAACACTGTCCTTTTATGCATTGTAACTTATTTAATGTGAAATGTCCTTTCTTTTGGGAAATAGTGGGAATCACAACTGTTTGTTACTTTAAAAAAGTCACTGCTTGGCAAAATAAAAGATGACAATTTCTATGTTGATCCCCAAAATAACACTTTTGGAACATTGTATTGGTCCATGAAACCCAAAAGACTAGGAATCACTGACAAAAAAATTCAAGAACATGGGCTTTGTAGGGCAAAGTTCTGCTTGAAAGACTCAAGGAGGAATCCTAGTAAAAAATTCCTTATCACCTGCTCCCCAGGCCCATCCTAACTTGGAAACGCAGGGCTGATGAGACACTTGGAGAATAATCACAACCTCCCTAAGGGAGAGTTTTCGCATCTGGAACCCAGGGCTAACTTTGCATCGCCACCCCACCCCACCCTCACACTCACACCCTCACCACCACCCCCCAGGGACACCACAGGAATAACCAGTAAAAATAATGAGAATACACTGTGTGGAAAGAAATGTGCTCTCCAGATGCACCCATGCCTCTGATAAGGAAACACAGACAACACCCCGGCAGTCAGGAGGGCCGGGGAGGAAAGGAACCTGGGCAGAGTCAGCAGTGTCTACCCACCCCAACTGGGTAAAGACAGAGCAGTCCCCTTACCTCGGTTCTCCCTCACAGCCAAGATGCTGGGGTCCTATTGGGGAAAAAGGAGAAGGAGGGGAACCTCAGGGCCACAGCCTTTTCCGTCCCAGCTGGAAGAAGGGCTTTTCACAGCTGCGCTGCTCTGGACCAAACTGGACTGAAGGGTGAGGGGCAGAGACTCCCCAGGGAGGACAAAGTAATTGTTTGTACCCAATCCGTGTAATGGACAGAGTGAGCCAGACCAAGGATAAAATCATCATGTCCACCCAGATGAGACACGCTAACCCTCAGGCCACTCCACTACAGACCAAGTGCCTGTCACGCTGGCCCCGTCTGCCCAGCACACAGTACCCACTGGGGAGTCGGGAAGCCCCTGGCTCAGGGAGGTTTCGGTTTTGCACCCTGATCCTGACGCAAACTGCCAGGCAATGCCTCAGTGATCGTGAGTAAAGCATTTGCTGGTTTGAGCTCTCAGCAATCAGTCCCAGGTCGTGGACCCTAGGCCACCCTCATCCTCAGGAACAGGGGACGCACTTGGCTTCCCTTTCCCAAGAACTCTTGTGGCTACTCAAACATAAAAGATGGAGGTGCAGAGAAGAGCCTGGACAGATAATTACCCAACTGCCTGTGAATATCCCTCTCCTCCTTCCCCATGCTAGCGCTCTGGGCCCCATTACCTTCTGAATTTTAGGCTGCACGCGGGAGGGGCAGGGGGGCAGCTGGTTGAGAGCATTGGTGATCTCCGGGGTTTCCACCGCGGCCAGGGCGTTGCAGATGGCCTTAACGGACTGGACCACCCTGTCAGCCTTCAGTGGGAAGTCCCCCTGTGAGAGGAGGCACAGCGAGGCTGGCAGGCCGGCACTCTTAGCCTCCGGCGCCCAGTGTGGGAGGAAGGGGCTGGGAGAAGTGTGAGTAACTAGTGGAATCCATGCTTCATTTTCAAACACCCAACACCAGTGAATAATCATTTCTACTGAATTAAACGAGTCATGCCTATGTTCCCCAGGTCTGGCTCAGACATCCTCCCTAAGCTTCCTCTTACTCCCAGCTACAGCCTACTTGTACTATACAAACACAAACGGTGTCTCCCACAGAGACACCCACGGGGAATAGTAAGGAGGCCAAAAAGACCACACCGAGGCACCACTTGTCCACGCAGCCTTATTTGTCCCACTACTTCCTAGAATTTTTAGACAGATCTCGTCTCAGTACCCCAGGCACGCCACGCCCACTCCTTCCCCTCCTGCAGTCTTCTCATTTGGAATTCCCCCACCTGTCCTGCCCTGATTACCACTATACATTCAAATCATGGACCAGCTAAAATCCAACCTCCTTCCCAAAGCCTTCGCAGGCCAGTCCCCCTCCCTCTTCCTCTCCAGGAGCCCTTGATTAACTCATTACCACCCTGTTCTGTCAACTAATAGCTTTATGTTACTATTACATTTGTTCTTGTCCAGAGCAGCCACTAACATAGGGCCGGACTAGTGCAGCAAAGGAGTTCAGGGGACTAGCCCCTCATCACAGGAGAGACTGCTAGAGCAGGGATTCTGGTGAGAGCTTTGAACTAGACATAATGCTGAACTCCCCAGCAGGGAAGGGTCTATGACCACTACTGACTGAATCAATGAGACAAAGATTGTTTCAACGATCCCTACCTGAATTTCTTTAGTTTCACGACATTTGGGGTAAATGTTTATTATCATGATTTTGAGACTTAAAAACCCCTGTGAATCCAAGTAAAGAGAGCTGTGGTCCTTCCCTGCCTCTGGGACCCTCCACCTCCTCATGGTATTCCATCTGTGACGCCAGAACCTCAGAACTACTCAAAGCAGAGTTTCCTGGGCATTCATGACTCACAGGACATGCTCCAGTGCACATTCAAGGACAGCAGCTGGGGTGACAACTCAATGTCCCTTAGCTTTGGAGATGCCCTGCTGCAGAGACAGGGATCAGGACACAGTTCCTGACCTACTTCTACAGAGGAGCAGAACCCCTTCTGCCAGCTACCCAAAAGCCAGCAGTCTTGGTTTGCCCATGAGCTAGGGGAATGAAAAGAAGTACTCTCCTGACAAATTTTCAATAGCTACTCTGACCCCTTCTAGGGTGGGTTGATCCCAGGAGGACTGGGGGAGAGGTGGGGAGCAGCTTTGGGCAGCTGGACCAGCCCATGATCTGTACTCACATCAGCCAGCAGGAAGGCATCCACCTCATTGTGGTAAGTGTCAAACAGAAGACTCAGGGCCTGCCTAGGAAGTTGGGGACAGGGAAAAGTTAAGTGGAAGAAGTCAGGACAGACCCCCTGTCCCACATACTGGCCAAACCATTCTCTCCCTTTTTCCATGTCTCAGGAAACTGACTCTGGTTTAAAAGAGTTGCTGCTCCTTCCATATGTCCCATGAAGACTGAAAGACAGCAAGTCCTTTCTACTCTGCCACCTCTCGCCTGGAGGATGATGGCAAAGTACTAGACGGAAGAGAAGTAACACACCTGGGGTGGGCATCGTCCCCATAAGATTCTTGGACTCCACCCCCAACACCTGCAAGAAGCCTTGGCCCTGGTAGAAAGGTAAACAAGGGTATCTGCCAGGGTCCCCTTAGAGTTCCTGCTTGGCCCAAATCCAAGATGGCACCCACTCTCACCTGCTGATGGTCTGTTTGACTGGCCTCTCCTGCAGATGGACGAGGTAGTTCAAAGTGGAGGGGCTCTGGTCATCGTTCACCTGTGTAACAAGTGCTCTATTCAGGGGTGGGGGGGGTGCCTTCATCTCAGCCCAGCGCTCCTACCCTAATCCCGCTAAGTGTGTTTGTTCCATATCACCCTCTGCTACCCCACGAACCGTCCGGGCCAGGTCGCTGCGTACAGATTTCTGCTCCATCAGCTGTAGCCGGATGTCAACGTCAAACTTGCGGCAGTACTGAATGTACTCGTGGCTTCCCAGGGCGTGCTTGCTGGCGGGACAGAGGGACAAGACCGTTAGCATCCTAGGGACTTGGCGGGAAAGGAGGTTTAGACCTGAGCCTTAGGGAGAGAGAAACAGGAGAACTGGGAGGTGACCCAGGGGGGCTACTTGTGTTGTGCTCCCTACCTTGGCTCCCAGAAATGTCATGGTAGAGCTTGGGAAAATGTCATGGTAGAGCCAGCCTAAAGAAAAGCCACCTAATACACTAAGCCCTTAGTCTGCACAAACACTGACTTTCCCAGGTATTTATTCCCTGCATTGTTACCGGTGGTTCACTCCAGGGTGGGAACTTCTGGTGGGGTGGGGAACAGAGGGACTTCTCAGGGGACAGCGTTTAAACCCCATTCTTGGCTTTGGTGCACGAGCTGTGCTGGACATCATCCTGGACTCAGGCTTGGGTGTGGAGCTCAGCGAGTGATGCTGCCCCCTGCCGGGGTCAGCCAAGCACACCCAGCAAGATTCCAGGTCTGTTATCCCAACACTCATCAAAGGTCTGCTTCTCCCCTTCCTCTGTGGGTCCTGCCTGATTGTGAATAACTATATAAATTTCTACAGACTTCCTGGCAGACAACCTGCCTGCTTGCCATTCCCTCTGCTCAAGTAACTCGAACCAAGTGAGACCCCACCTCCACCCCAAGCTCAGAGAAGGAGGCCTAGGAAGTCCCTCCATGATTCAGCCTCTTCCTTCCTCCCAAATCACACCTCAGTCAGAAAGGAAACCCAGAAGAGAGGCAGAGCAAGTCTCACCTGCAGGCTAGCACTGCAGGCCTGGGCTGGGTTCCAGCCGCTGAGGGACAGAAGCCGGAAAGGGACTTCCTTCCTCAGCACAGCTGGGAGTCTAGGCCAGCAATGCAGGAGAGACTAGAGAAGCAAAGGGGAGGGGTGTGTGTGGAGCCAGCGGTGCCCTGGCCCAAGGCCAGCCAGGGTTCAGTTAAGACTTAAGGGAGTTCTCCACATCCTGAGGGGCCAAGCCTCTGAGCTAGGCCCCAACCTGCTAAGTCTGAGCTGCAGTCAAAACCTAGGGCTGGAGAGACTGGGCTCCGGGGCAGGTCTGGTGGGAGTACCCTGGAAGGAAGGAAGAGTGTGGTTTGGTGGGGGAGGAGGCAGGAAACTCAACCCTCCCCTGGGACGTCTGGGGGATCTTATCTGAGAGCAGCCTGCATCCTGGCCCGGCCACTCTCCCTGGCATCAGCCGCTCCTGCTAGGCACGGTGGGAAACCACAGGGCTTCCTTGGGAGCTAGCAGCTTTCTGGAACCCCCAAAGGGACCTTTCCACCCCACCCAAGGCAGCTGTCTTGTGCTCAGGGGTCTGGACTTTCCTGTTGGTGGGAGGGAAGAGAAGAGACTGGATGGAGGAGGGGGGCTCCTGGACACAGGCCCCCTGGGGACTTGCTCGCCCTTCTCTATGGAAGGCCTTCCTACGTGTGCATTTTAGTTGGAGTGAGGGAGGCATGACCCCAGGACCATCGTCCTGTCCCACCTTGCCCCGCACACTCCCCTCAGGCCTTGGCAAGAAGTCAGAGCCAGAGAGCTTGTTTACCGCCTTTGGACTGATCGATGGACGAGGGGCCCACAAGGGAGACCGGACAGTACCCACCTAATCGGACCCCCACGAGTTCTTCCCTTTGGACTGGTCCTTCCCTGGTAGATTTACTGATTGCTCACTGGGCCATCCTCACATTTAAGCCTTACTACATTTACGGAAGAAACTGAGGGTCAGGGTTTTACAAGTAGTAAGTGAAAAGCCAGAACCTGAACCAGCCATGATGATGTGCCCCACTCTGCTCCTTGTCCCCTTACAACAGTGACAGGCTACCAAGGGTGCTCTCAACCGGGAGACACTGAGTCTAGGACCTCTCTCAGTCCTCCAGGGGAAACTGCAGACACATGGAAACATTTTGCCACCACTCCCTGGACTTGTGCCGCATGAGGTCCTACCCCTTTCCTTTTCCAGGTGAGGGCATGGAGGCAACAAAGGGCCCACGACATCCCTCAGGTCAAAGAAACCAGCTGAGAACTACTCTAGCCATAGATCAACCGTCCTTCCGCTACACCCGGATATAAGAGAAAGAGCAAGCCGTGGCACTTATAGGCCCTTCCGAGAACTACGACACAGCCTCTCCTATCGCCACTCCAAGGCCTGTTTTCAGGGAACAGCAACTGGAAGCATGGGGAGGAGAGCAGATCTCTTCATTTTCTAATCCGCTGCAACTTTCTAATCGGTCTGATTCTACCTGCCACCTGAAGGGTGTAATCCCCAACTCCAGCCAGAGCTCCAGAGCTGCTGATCCACATCCGACTGTCCGGGGAGGCTGCTTGTTGCAGAGGACACTGGCTGGAGAGGGGCTGGCTGCGAGCCTTTGGTGAGGAGGCTAACCAGCAGCACACGCCAGAGGGGACAGGCTTGCTGGCATGGGGAAGGGGGAAGAGAGAGCGACTGTGATTTCTCCCCTAGGTTCCACTGGGCACTTCTGCCCGGTCATTCCCATGCCCCTCGCTATAGGCTACCTCACATAATCTAGGGCAGGAAGGAAACCCCACACAGTCCCCCGCCACCCCTCACATCTCTCCACACACAGAAGTCTGCAAGCAAATATGACCTACTCTTTGCCTCATCCCCGCTCCAAACTCTTTCCACAGATCTGGCTCAGGAAGCCAGCCAACCCTGCTGGAAGACGGAGCTCCTGGGAAAGTACGACGTGGCTGAGAATGTGCCTGGAAAGCAGGAGTCCTGTCTGTGGGATTGCGGGGCAGCCGCCAGGCCCAGGCCTGGAGCCCAGCACCTCCCCTAGGGAGGCCCTGACAAAGCTACTACCCAGAAGGCAGGTGCTGCACCCTATCCCACCCTGCTTGTGCCCTAGTTCACTCACTTCTGCAGGAACTCCTCCAGCCCACAGGGCTTCAGCACAAAGTCACCCACATCCACATCCCTCAGTTCATCATGGGTGTAGCACAGGGTCTGGTAGATGAGCAAGTCCACAGTGGAGGAACCTGTAAGGGGTGGGGCAGGGGAGCAATGATGGGGGTGTTGAGACAGGAGGGGCTCGGCCTCTACCCTGACCCCCCATTCCCGGCTAAGTGTGCTCCGGCACTATCACCAACAAGATAAAGCAGTTGGGGTTAAAGGAAGTGACCATGGACCTAAAAAGCTCGCCCCAGAGCCCGTGAGCCAGTCTCCCACAGGAGCTTCCTCACTGTCCGTCATGCAGGCCACACGGTCGGGTGGGAACTGAGGCCAAAGGTCCCATCCCACCTCCAGGGAGACTCACCCTCCTCCCCACTAACTTACAGTTGCAGGTAAAAGTAAGTGGCTCCTGCAGGCTGTCACACAACACTGTCACCTTCAGGTTGACCTCATCCCCAAGGTGCTCCGGGCTTGGGGTGACAGCACTCCAGACATATCCAGTGAGGAAGTAGTCTGGGATATTGGAGCCAGATCGAAGGCTGTGCAGGAAGAGAGGGAGAAGGACCCTCGCTCTGCCTTCAGAAGAGAGCAGCCGAGAAGAAGCCTGCTGGAACCCACCCGCCCTGAGGCCCAGAGCCCCTCTGTACCCACTCAGCCCAGCCTTCCAGGGCTGCAGTCCAGGGTGAAGGTGGTGGGGAAGCAGCTCTGGGAAACCATGTTCTCGACACCTTTGCTATAGTCACAAAATGTTTCCCAAGGGGAGCTGAACAGCAGGGATAGTTCTAAGATGACAAAGCGCCCCAGGTTAAGTGCAACAGAAAGGTTTTCTGAATTCATTTCCTTTCTGTTTTAGGTCCAGATAACACTCTCATCTCCATCTGGGGGGTACTTGCTCCTAACAGCAACTGAGCCTGAGGCGATTGGGGTAATTTGACTGTTAAATCGAGGCTTTATAAATTTTGTCAAATCTGTGAAACATCTAAGATGCCTTGTTAGCACAGTGAGTAGCACATCAGCCTCACAATCTGAAACGTCTAAGATTTCAAAAAGCCTACAAACACCTTTTATAGGAAGCATCCCACAGCTCTGAATTGAGGTTTATTACATGTGCTGCTCCTTTCTTTCTAGAAAGAGGGGACCTCCTCCCCAGCCCCCATATCCCCGCTCTTTAACTCTTACATATCCAGCATGTGGCAAAATGCAGCGACTTCCTCATCTCTCTCCTCTGAGACCTCAAACAGCTCGTGGCCATTGGTGACAGCGTGGGGCCGAGAGACCACCTTTAAAAGGGGAACAGCCGGCTCAGTGCCTTTGCCCTCAGGACACCCCCTCCCCACTGCCCTCCGACCTGCACTATTAAAGTCTAGGTGTAAAGACTTTCCAGGCATTGGACATGCAATGAAAGGGGCACAAAAAGTATGAAAAATCCTAGAATGTATTTATCTGTCATCCTAGGAGACAAGAGCCAAGTTGAAAAAGTGAACTTGAAGCTTTGGCTGAGTCCAGAAGCCTGGGTAGGATGGACTAGAGAGTGGCCAAACCTCCTTCCCAAGGGGGAGCTTCTAATAAGCTCAGTGCAGCAGGTTAGGCAGTCAGGTGAGATGTCAGGTGGAGTTAGGTTAGGTGGAGACTTTCTCAGACAAGACCTCAAACTGTCCCCTGTAGTCACAGCGCTGCTTTCACTCCCCCACAGGAGTGCTAAAAAAGCCCTCTGGCTAGGCCTGCCGCCCAGCCCCCAGAGCAGGAAGTAGGGGAGCTGGTGCATGATGTGAGGCGGATTTCTGCCTGATGGGCCTGCCCACAGCCACTAGGCAAGGCCACCCCAAGGCAATGAAACTGCAGCTAGAACAGAGTGCCCACAGTCGGTGCCAACACCTGCTTCCGGGGAGCCCAAAGCTGGGGTCTGCACACACAGCAACGCCTCACCTCTCACCCTCCCTCCGGCTATTCTCATGTCCTCCCCACCCCTCGGGCAGATGGCAGCACCAAGCTCCTGATTTGAATATCCAGAGTTTCCGCGGAGTGACCCTCTCCTGTGAGCCTTGCTCCCATGGGTGAGCAGGGAGGGGGTGCAGTGAGGGGAGGGCAGCAGTGGGGGCAGCTGGCATGTGAGGCCCTGGTTCTGCCAAGTTCGTGCCTGTGTCCCAGTCAAAACAATAGTACCACTGTCAGCAATTAACCCACAAAAAGGAGAGCGAGAGAGTGACAGAGCAACAGAACAAGACAAAGAAACAGAAACAGAGACACAGAGAAACAGAGAGACAGAGAGAGGAGGGGAAGGCAACGGGTAGAGAACAGAGTAGCTTCTGAAGGCCATTTTCATGCCCTTCCAGTGCCACTCCCCGGCTCCATAAGCAAACAAAGCCACTTACGTTCACCCTGCTGGCAGGCCCTGGTGGCATCGCCCGGTGCTGGCTGGGAGAGTCTGCCAGGCAGAGGCTGGCAGCGGGGGTACCAAGCTGGCACTTGGAGTCAACCATTTCCAGAGCTGGCTCCGCAGGCCTGGGGTAAGGAGGGTCCCTCTGGCTGGAAGCCCGGCGAAGGCGGGGTGGTGGTACAGGCCGAGGGCCCAAGGGGTCCCCCCGCCCAGTAGGATGGGTCCCTGCTAGGAGCTGAGGCGGGGAAGACCAAGGCCGCATTTCCCCACTAAGAATGGGCAAGAGCTCTGGCTCTGCCCTTGCTTCTTCAAGGAGACTCTGGACCACGCTCAGGGTTCTGGTGACACAGAGGGGAAGAGGAAAGGGTGGGGGGTGGAGGGAGCAGGAGAGGCAGTGACAGAGGTGACCACCTACCAGGGTGGCTGGACCTGGTAAGCAGGCCCAACTCAGCGAGAGGAACTCGGAGCTGGGAACAGGGCTCTCCCTGCCCTATAAATAGCAGGAGCGGCCCCACCTCTCAGAGCAGGGCCTTTCAAAAGCCCTGAGCGCCAGACCTGTGACTTAGCTGAGGAGCTGACGCTACTTCGGGAGCTCGCTTAGCAGCAGCACAGGAAGGAAGAGCCATGTGGCTTTTCCAGAGTTGTGAAGGGTCCCAATTGCTAGGACACGAGATGGGAAAGCCCCAGTGTCCCTTATACAATTATAAGGAGGAAACAGGGAAGCAGTGAGGTGGAATGCTGTCCCTACAAAAGTCATCAGCCACGAGGGTGCCTCTTGACTCTCCTAGGGCCAGGGCTTCCAGTGTCCAAGGGGGAAACACAAAGCAGTCTTCGAGCACCGCCTGAGGGCATGCTGCTGGCACTTTTTTAAACCAGAAAAAAGATCAGAACCACCCTGGCTTTTTTGTAAATACTTTTCTATTTTATATTATGTACTGATAAAAGTGAAATTACTATTGTCATACTACATGTTTTCCCCAAACATTTCAATGTGAAGAGAGGTGAGTGGCAGTGATGGTCGCAGAGCACCAGGGATGTACTCCATGCCACTGCACTGCATGCTCACAACTGGGTAAGGCAGGACATGCAATGCAACTTTACCATACTTACAGAGAGACAGAGAGAGAAAGGTGGGGAGAAAGAGAACACAGAAGTAGACACAGAAAAACAGAGAGATAGAGAGAAAAAGAGAGAGACAGAGGGAGAAAGACAGAAGAGAGAGAAAAACAGTCGAGACAGACAGTGAGAGAGACACAGAGAAAGACAGAGAGAGCGAGGACAAGCCGGCTTTGAAATGAGAGAGACCAGGCTGTGTGCCTTGGACCACCAGGCAGGACTGCTGAGGGGTCTGGACCAGGGTCTGATATTCAGTGAGCACTAAACAATGGTTAATATGAGGATTGAATCTCATCACCATGCAGCATTTCTGGCAGAGCTAAAGCAAAAGCAACTCACTCCTGTCCACAAGGCCACTGGGCCACAGAGCTGACAGTGAGTCCCAGAACCCCAGTCCTGTCCTTACACCGTAAAGCAGGCACACACTAGGGACTGGGATTCGGAAACACCTGCACCCAGGAGATACACAAAACTCAGCCCTGCGAAGGACCCATGTCTCTAGGTGTCCCTTCTCCTCTCCCCCACCAGGACCCAGGGTCCCGACGGCAGAAGCTGAGGGCAGGAAAGGACTAAAGGGATGAGTATGTAGCAGATTTGGAAGAGCAAAGAACTATTCTGTTTCTGAATGATATGAGGGAAGGAAGACAGAAGAAACACAATGAGGTCCTCACCGAAGCAGCAGAAATCCGGTGGTTCTTGCCAGATGTTGAATTTTTTCGGTTGGCATAGCGAGAGACATAGGTGCGGGGGGGCACCTGAGGGGGCATGGTCTTGCTCCGGGCCACGGATTTTCCAGGAGTGTCCTTGCCGAAGTCCAGGGGCCCCTGGCCCTCCTTCCATCCCCTGGTGGCACCCCGCAACATCTCTGCATCATAGGTTGACTTCAAGTTGAGCCGTGTAATCGCATCATTGATGCCGTCGTAGTCCACGGACCCCCAGAGGTGCCCCATGCCCCCACCTCTTGGCTCCTCTTCTTCCAGGATCTGATGCCCTAGCAATTTGCCTGGAGGCTGCTCAACCAAAGAAAAAGTGTCGATGTCACTGGGCTGGGAGATCTTGGAGGGAGACGGGGATCCCTTTCTGGGAGGCAGGGGAGGGGTGTCCCAGATAGAGACTCGAGGAGGCAGAGGTGGTGGGGACAGTTTCTTAGAAGAGCCATCTATGTCCCCTGATCTTGGGGACAAAGAGAGCCCCCCATTGGAACCATCAAAAATGTAAAGATAGTCTCCAGCCAAGGAGCCTGTGGGCCAGGGCACTGGGCCAGGCGGGGAGCCCTGGGAGGTAGAGTGGTTGGGCAGCCCTTCCTGTGGGGAGAGAGTGTTGTAATTGAGGGTAGGATCGGAGCCAGAGAGACCGCGTAAGAGCTTGAGGTCCTTCTGCCTTCCTGCCGGCTTGCTGTAGAAGTCCAGGACGGGCTCATCCCAGCTGATGAGACAGGGATCTGGGTTCTGCTTGGTTCTATTTTCCTCCTTGTCATGCCGGAGCCGGGACAGAGCATCATACTCCATCTGCAGGGCTTCAGCCATGGCCAGCTCTTTGCGGCTGATGCCCACCGACTCCAGGGACTTCCAGTGTTCCCCACTGCCCTGAGCTGACGACATGGTGAAGGAGGAGACAAGAAAGTCTACTTCCTGCCAATGTCAGGTCTGCAGGGTTGTGGCATGGTGTCTGACAGGCACCTGCAGGTGAGGGGTAAAAATATCAATGATTCAGTCACAAAAAGAGATGTATTAATAATCTGACTTGAATGACATCACCTGGGCCAGTGCCTGTTTCTTGATTGCCTACAACAGATGGAAACAAACAGCACCCTGACCAGTGTGGCTCAGTGGGTTGGGCATCATTCCGCAAAATGAAGGGCCAAGGGTTTGATTCCCAGTCAGGGCACGTGCCTGGGTCGCAGGTTTGGTCCCCAGCTGGGGCACATACAAGAGGCAACTGATCAATGTTTCTCTTTCACGTCAATGTTTCTCTCCCTTTCTCCCTCCCTTCCCCTCTCCCTAATAAAGAAATAAAATCTTAAAGGAAAAAAGAAACAGAAAGATGAGGGAAAAAAAGATACCAAGACAACCTTATCTATCTATTACAGCCACCCACCCTCTCCCTATGCATGTTTCCCCTTCCCATCCCTAAGGCCCATCCTCATCGCTCGCAGGCACCCAGAGGAAAGAAGGATGTATCGGCCAGGAGGAAAAGACAGAATCAAGGGCTCATCGGCAGTTTAGAGAAGCAGGTCTCAGATGCTGCTGGAGAAGAATGTGAAATGGTACCACCTCTTTAAAGCAGAAGCAGCCTCTTGAAAAGGTAAACAGTCACCTGCTACATGACTCAGCTATCCCGCCCAAGAAAATGAAAGCACATATCCACACGAAGATTTATACATGAATATTCATATATGTTATATGTTATATCTTAGAACCAGAAATAACGCAAATGTCCACCAACAGGTGTATGGATCAAAAAATGTGATATGTCCACACAATGGACTATTAATCAGCAACAAAAAGGAATGAATTATTGACACATACAATATCAAAGATAAAGATCAACAAAATACTCTAAAATGAGCCAGACAAAAAGCATGAGTATATAGGATTCCATTTATACAAAATTCTGGAAAATGAAAACTAATCTACGGTGACAGAAAGCAGATGAGTGGTTATCTGGGGAGGGGTGGAAAGAGAGATGGACTTTGGGGCATGAGAATGTGTTCGTTATCTAGATGGTGGTGAAGGTTTCACAAATGTCAAGGCCTCTCGAACTGTATACTTTACGTATGTACAGTTTACTGCACGCCAATCATCCTCAGTAAAGCTGTAAATGGAAAGCACAGCACAGCACAATGTGGCACAGGCTGCTCAAGGACCCTCCCTGAACACACCGAATGAGCAATGAAACAAGCTTTCCAAAGGGTGAGACCAGGTGCCCGACGCATTACAGTTCGGCCAAAATATTGGTTTCCCCTAGGCCCTCAGGAAAGCAGGCAGAAAGGCGAGCCCCGGGCCAGCTGCCTCTAGCTGCAGGCAGCCCCTCCGTTCACTCGTGCCGCACCCTTTCTTTCAGAAGCCACGACAGGAAAAAGACATGGAGCACATGGTTGTGATAACAACGGTAACCTGGCCCACTGGTTCTCAACCCTGGCTGCACGTTAGAAGCTGGGGGAACTTTTTAAAAGTACAGTCCTGATGCCCATGCTCTCCCGAGAGATTGTGATTTCACTGGTCTGCGGTAAGGCAGTGAAACGCTCCCCTCCGGGAGATTCTAGTCTGTAGCTGAAGCTGAGAACCAACAGGCCTATGTGTGCACAGTAACTCCTCAACGTTACCAACAGGTTCTTGAAACTGCGATTGTAAACAAAACACAGAATAGAGCCAATTTCACCACAGGCCAATAATATAAACAAGAGTTAAGTTCCTAGGGCATATTTCTGGTCACAGAAACATCACCATATTTCAAAATAAAGACCCAAATCATTTCTAATACTAAACACTGAAAGAAATGTGTGCTATCCATACATCTAAGAAAGATGAATAAAAACAGTGCGATAATTATTTTCCAACTCACGTATTCCAGTTCAGGGTCATGGGTGACTGGAGTCTCTTCCAGAAGCTCAGGGAGCAAGGCGGGACCCTACCTTGGACAGAATGCCCTTCCACTGCAGGGCCACTCACACCCACACTCACTCAGAGCGGGACAATTCAGACACACCAGTCCATCTAAGGGTCACATCTCTGGGATGTGGGAGGAAACCGGAGCACCCGAGAAAACCCACACAAACATGGGGAGAATGTGCAAACTCCACACCAACAGTGGCCCTGGCCAGGGATCAATTTTAGTTTTTCATCAACTTCATAACAAAACGATATTAGTCAAGAACCTGTTGTACATGTGTTTCACATGAGCTTGGGGGAGCTGAGTGTGAAGTACTCATATCTGACCCTTAGCACCAGCAGCCAAGAAGTTCATGACTTCATAAAATTATCAAAAATTGTACATTCTATTGTGCTGCTTATCCGGCAGATAATAAATATATGAAGCACGTTCCTCCTCCAGATCAGAAAGCTGAAAACATCAACAGGAAAAAGGTTCAGACAGATTCTTGCATGGCAAGTTCCATCAGCTCCAACAGGAGTTAACAAACAAACAAAAGAAGATAGAGAGCAATCAAAGTGAATTAGGACAAGGGCATCCCTTAACCCCAGGCCCCGCACACCACCCAGGGCCCCAGCACCTGCCCGGCACAGGCCCCGGAGGCCGAGCTGGCTCAGCGAATGTTAAGCAGCAGTTCCCCAAAGACCAATTAGCCCAAGCCTGGCCTCAGGCACGCAGGGCACTCTGCTGACTTCTCTGCCTGTCTGAGTCTCTCTGCCCTTCAAAAGCTTCTTATAAATTATTTTTTATCTCCAGAGAGTAAGAGGCAGTCTTTCTATTTGAAAATCAAAGGAATCAGAGGGCCAGATGAGGATACCTGGAATTTAGCTGCCCAGAGCTGGAAAGCTGGTCCCAGGAAAAGGAGGTCCCAGGGCTTTAGATGAGAGCCACTAGGTAAATGCTCAGGGTCGGACTGAGTTTAAGCCTTTGATCCCCACTGTGGATTCTAAGCCCTGAGCTGGGGCAAGCAGAACAGTAAGAGGAGCCCCAGCCAGGCACCTCTGTGAAGAGGAAACTTGGAGTCATTGGGAAGAATCTCTCCCGGCGTTCTGCCTCTCTCCCCTGCTGAATCACCCATGTAAGCATCCAGCTCCCTTTCTCCTCCTATGGTCCTGTCACCCCTCCACAGAATCTCCATCAGGATGGTGCTCCACAAATGTCCCCTCCCTCTCCTGTATCTCCACCTCTTCTTCTTAACTCAGTCTATCTCTTCAGCACATAAACATGTTCAAGCTTCTCTTAACTTTATTTAACTTTATTAAAGATTTTATTTTTATTTATTTTTAGAGAGAGGGGAAGGGAGGGAGAAAGAGAGGGAGAGAAACAGCAACGTATGGTTGCCTCTCACATGGCCCTCACTGGGGACTGGCCTGCAACCCAGGCATGTGCCCTGACTGGGAATCGAACCGGGACCCTTTGGTTCCCAGCTCATGCTCAATCCACTGAGCTACACCAGCCAGGGCAAGCTTCTCCTAACTTTAAAAAGAAAGGGGGAAAATCCCACTACTCCCCAAGCACCTTCCCTTGGTTTTTTTTTATCCTCACCTGAGAACATGCTTGTTGATTTTAGAGTGAGAAGGAAGAAAGAGAGAGAGGGAAAGAAACATCAGTAAGTTGCTTCTCACAGTGCCACCCCCGCCGCACAGGCCGGAACTTAAACCTATGACCTGGGTATGAGCCCTGACCTGGAATCGAACCCACAACCTTTCAGTTATGGGATGATGCTCCAACCAACTTAGCCACACTGCCAGGGCCCCTTGACATGTTGTCCTCCAGCTAATATCCTCTCTGTTCTTCCTTCCCTTCCCAGACAGTTTCTCAACTCTCCCTTCTCATTTACTCTTCAACTCACAGTCATCTGGCTTCTGCCCCCAATGCTCCTCTAAAGCTGCCCCAGCAACTTGACCCAGGCCACGCGATTCCAAAGACATATCCATCTGCCTGCATACAGTTGCCGCATAGGGCTTGAAGACCATTCCCTTCCTCCCTAAACCCTCCGTCCCTAGCTCCCACGACATCGGTTTTTTCGTTCTCCATAGCCTTCTTTGTCCCCCCTTTCTCTGTGCCCCCCGAAATGTTGGTGTTGGCTCAGGGTTCCACTCTCAGCCCACTGTTCACACACCCTCTGCTTGGGCAGCTTCATCTGTTCTGTCTCCTAGTCATACCACTCACGTGCTGAGGGCTCCAAAGGTGTGGCTCCCGTCAGGTTTCTATGCCCACCCATTCCTCAAACCCCCAAAGTCCCAAACCCTCAGCACCAAACCGAACGATCACCTTCCTTCCTCCCCACACCTTCTCCTCCCTCTGGTCCCCTGCTGTGGGACAGCACCACCCGTCACCCGCACTAGAAACCTGCCATTTTTCTCGAGTTCTCCTTCCTTTCACCCTGTGTCCAATGCCAAGGTCTACCAACCTTTTCTCTTCATCGATAATACTTCCCAAATCTAGTCCTTCCTTCTATCCCCACTGCTGCCGTCCTAATTAAACCCTTATCTTCTCTCCCCTGGGCTATTACAATGGCCTCTTAGAGTTCTTCCTCCTACTAATCTTTCCCTCTATAAGGCTTTCTCCACAGAGCAGCTGGAGGGCTCTTTCTAGAGTGTAAATCTGATCCTCTCACTCCCAGGTTAAACCCCTTCCATGGCTCTCAACTTGGTTCCTTTACAAGGTCTTTATCCCGGCCACCATCTCCCTCCAATCTGCAACCATTCATTACCCAGTATTTGATACCTCCGGGACTTTGCTTCTACTCCTGGACATGTCCTTCCCAGTACTTGTTGCCTGGCTCCAACGAAGTCTTCTCAGGCTTTCTCAGATACCGTGTTCTTCAGAAAGCCTCCTCTGAACCCACAGATGGAAGGAAGGGCCCCTTTTTATGCTCCCAATAGCAACCTGTACTTATCTCAAACATCGTCTTAAAGTATTTTCTTCAAAATTAAAGGTGTATGGATC
Organism: Micronycteris hirsuta; assembly: GCA_004026765.1. NCBI lineage: Eukaryota > Metazoa > Chordata > Mammalia > Chiroptera > Phyllostomidae > Micronycteris > Micronycteris hirsuta. Next base: position 19,007 of record PVJI01000460.1, on the reverse strand, counting down.
TGTCACCCCCACTAAGCTCCTCAAGCTCCAAATTCCCTTCATTTCCACTGAGAAAAATGTATGTGAACTGGGATATAAGGGCAGAGTATTCTGGTGGTAAGAATTTTTAGACATGGAGATAGGTGGTCAGAATGCGGGTGGTTTCCTTCGTTGGGATCCTTCAAACACAGAACTGGGTTTCAACTAAGTAGGCCAGGTCTGGCATCGAAAGGCAGGGGAGTGGATGTACACCACCACCACATGAAGTGCTTTCTAGTTCTGGGAGTCCCTTCAAGCAAATTTCTCAGAGGACTCTAACCCAGGCTAAGGTTCCTTAGCCCTGGGGGAAAGAGAAGAAAGATCCGAGGAAGACCCAGCAGGCCCAGCTCCGGAGGTTTTCCCCAGACTGGAATGCAGGTGGGGGAAGCTGAGCTACCCCTTTCTAACCACCACCCGTTCCCCAGCCTCCTGGCCAGCACACCGCCACAGTGTCTGTCAGCGTGTAGGGAAGGAGGCCCAGCCTGCTGACAGCTCACGCCCGGGGCACACTGAGGGCTGCTCCTCGGGCTCGGCTTAGCCTGATGCGGAGGGATCCACAGTGAGAAGGCAGGACAGGCAGCAGCCCTCAGCACCAGGAGAGCCACCCCCAAGGTGAAGAGCAGGTTCGGAGCTGAGCGGCAGCCAGGCACAGGGGAAATCCAGAGAGGGAAAGAGGGACGGCAGGAGCAACCAGTGCCAACAACCTGGAGCTATGGTGAGACTCACACTCCGAATTGCATTTTCCAGGAGGAGGGGCAATGCACAAAATATTTTAGGAATCAGTCCCATCACGTTTCCTGCCTCCCTCTTCCCTAATTCAGTTCATTCTCTGCCAGCCTCTGCTGCGCTGATAACTTAGAAACTGCTCTATTTCCTTAGTCCTCAAGTGCTACTAGAAATTCTGTAAAAAAGCAAATACCCATGTAGGTCCCAGGAGAGAGGTGGGGTGGATTCTGCAGCCCATCCACAGAGAGAAGGCTGGGGCCAGTACTGCTATGCCACACAACCCAGGGAGCACCCTCACGCTGTGTTCTAAATGAATGACACCCTTGACCACAACAAAGAAAATCATGTGACTGGCACCCCCTGGAGTTGTGCACCTTGGTGGCCCTGGCTGTGTACTCTTCTAGTAACCATCTCTCAGACAGCAGATGAGAATCGTCTAAAAGGTCATTTTCGCCAGTCTCCTTTCACCAGCTGCATGCACGGCTCGTTAACATCCGTTACCCCTCATGTGCGTTCTGTCTCTGCTTACCCATCTGAAAGAAAGACGCAAGCACTTCACCCCTAAATACTTCAGCCTGAACCACGTAAGAACTAGGACGGTCTCCTATATAAATGCCACCCACAAAACTGAACATTGACACAATAACATTATTGAATATAGAGTCCACATTTGTCACTTGGGAAGTTTTTCAAACATGCGAATTCCTAGTCCCTGTCCCGGATGGTTTGATTCAGTAGAGTGAGCCCCTGGACTCTGGATGTTTCTAAGCCCCTCAAGGGATTCAAATGCGCAGCCAGGTATGACCCAAAAATTAGGGTTTCAGAACTCCCAGGAAGACAAGTGGGAACTGTGGAAAGGGACCCCAAAAAGCTCTGGTCAGCTTGTGAAGGAAGTGGACACGCGTCGGGCCAAGCAGGCCAGTGCAAGGTTCTGCACAGCACCAGGCACCAAGCTCAGTTCCACACAAGCCGCCAACAGACGCTGCAGGCCGGCGAGGAGGGCAGGAAATGGGGTCGGGGTCAGAGGGTGGACAGTGAAGAGAAGGCACTTCCTCCTGTGAGCTGCCAGAGCGGGAGCCCAGTGGCCAGCACTGATAGCAGCTGTGGTGGACAGGGCTTCCTGCTGTCTTGCTGGAGGACACCGTATCAGAGCTGCTTTGCTTGGGATGGCCTAATGGGTCTAGGTCATGATCTTCTCCTCACTTCCGGAGCCACAGAACTGGATCCCAATGGGCACTGAATATTGGTTACATGCCCAGAGACCTGTAAGGCTCAGGGGACTGTGTCACAATTCCCCAGAGCTTACAACGTAGCAAAGATGATAGACGTGTCCATAAATATATCAATCCCCTTCCCGGGGCACAAAGCAGGAAAGGTGATGAAAATTACAGAGGGTTTCAAGCCCCCAGTCTCAGGCGTCTCACTCTTTAGCAGTTTTTACTAAGGAAAGTGGACTCAGTTTTAGGACTTCTGTAGGAAGCACCTCTTCTCAAGGACAGAATGCGTCAGGGGGTTGGAGGCCTTAAGGGCTTGATCCCTTCGGCTTCCAGAGTTTTCTCTTCAGAGAGGATCCCTGACCCTAACCAACCCCCAAGAGCCGCACTTACCTGTACCCAAAATTCCACTGGCTTTGCAGCCAGGGACCCACCCCCACACCTCAGTCCACGAACCTGCCCCACCTCTCCCTCCCAGAGCCCCAGCTCAAACACAGAAGCTCAGCATGTGCTATGCTAGGAATCCAATTCCTCCAGCGGGAAGGTATATAAAGAAGGTCAAGCAGGCCATCTCCTTGCCTCAAACCGATACGCATCTGATCCCTGCTTGCATGTTGAAAACCTACAGGTTTTACACAGCTTCTTTGACGTCAGGCCCATCACTGAATCACATGCACTGGCAGTCTTCCCCTTAGCTTAACCTATGTCACTTCAGTGTGGTTCTCAGTTCCAGACGTGGGAGACAGAAAATAACTGCCTGTGTTTTCTTCCCACTCACACAGCCCCTTTCTAGAGTCCTCTTGGCCAAATTGAAGCAACCCCACATGGTTCAGTCTTTCCTACTGGAACTTACTTTCCATCTCTATCTTCCCTAGACCTACCCTGGACTTTCCACCAATTTGAAGCCAAAGTGGATACAACAGTTAGTAGAGGGTTCTCTGGGTCCTAAGACAGCCGAGGGACAGGTGCTAGGAGGCTGTGTGTCATGGTTAGATTGAACTAGGTTTGTATTTAGAGCCTTGGAGTCCCTGGTCCCAAGTCAGAAACCATTTGCAATTGGTTCTGTTCACACACACACACACACACACACACACACACAGAATCCATGAGATCACAGCTCTCACCACATACCCTGCAGATTTGGGATCTGAGTATCAAGTAGGGGGTGGAGGAGGTGAGGCAGCTCATGGCTCCTCTCCAAACTTTCCTTCCTAGAGCTGACAATGTAGATGGGAGGACCAGGGATCAGGAGCTGGCAACCAGCTGAATGGAACCTTTTGCAAAGAGGAAAGAAAGGTCTTGGCAGCGTGTGGATCTCCAACCCAGGAATCATCCCACGAGACGGAGCAGCCACACCTCTGTCTGGTCCACATGTCCTGCTTTCTCCCTGCTGCCTGGCCTCAGCCACTGCAGTCTCAAAAACCAGCTTTTCTGGTTCAGATCCACTGGGCGGAAATGTAAACTGGTGCAGCCAATAGGAAAAACAGTGTGGAAATGCCTCAAAAAATTAAGACTAGAGCTACTATAAGATCCAGCAATTCCTCTTCTGAGTATTTATCTGAAGGAATCCAAAACAGTAATTAACAAAGATACATGCACCTCCTATGTTGATGGCAGTGTTATTTACAATAGCTAAGATATGTAAACAATGTGAGTGTCCAACCATGGATGAATGAATAAAGAAGACGTGCTAGACCCCAGCCCAGTAGTTCAGTTGGTTAGAGCATCATCCCGATGCACCAAGGTTGTGGGTTCGATTGTCGGTCAGGGCATATACAAGAATCAATGAATAAATGCATAAATAAATGAACAACACATCTATGTGTCTCTCTCCCGCTCTCTAAAATCAATTTTAAAAAAGATGTGGTACATATATACAATGAAGTATTATTTAGCCATAAGAAAGATGGACACAGAGGACAGACCGTGTGAGACCACAAAGAGAAGGTCGCCATCTATACGCCAGAAAGGCCTCAGGAGAAACCAATGCCACCAACACGCTGCTGTTGGATTTCCGGCTGCAAAACGGCCCCGGGCTCCGAGTGCTGGCTTCTGCTGCTGAACCGCTGCCCCGGAAGCAGCTCTTACAGTTGGGTTGGTCAAAAAGTTCATTTGCTTTTTTCCAGTACGAAGGCTCTAGTAGCACTTAGTACTCTTTAACTTCATTTGAAACAGTTTTGTTAGATTGTACTGTGACAGCTGTCATATCAGCGTGCATTAAAAAAAACTTGTCAAAATTGGTGAATTTTTATGCAGCTATTTTAATATTGAAGATGGAAGAAAATATACATTTTTGGCATAATATGCTTTATTATTTCAAGAAAGGTGAAAATGCAGCTGAAAAGATTTGTGCAGTGTATGGAGAAGGTGCCATGACTGATCGAATGTGTCAAAAGTGGTTTATTAAGTTTCTTGGCCAAATAATTCTTTGCTGTGGGGCTGTCTTATGCACTGGAAGATGTCTAGCAGAACCCGTGGCCTCTACCCACTAGAGGCAAATAGCAAGAGATAGCTGGCATACTCAAAATATCCAAATCAATAATGTTTTTGGTGAACACGAAAAATGTGTCTTTTATTTTATGGAAAAGCTAAATGGGCTTTTTGGCCAAATCAACAGAATGGCAAGAAGTCTGCAAAGAACACAGGCCCTGCCCTGGCTGGTGTAGCTCAGTGGATTGAGCGCGGGCTGGGAACCAGAGGGTCCCGGTTCGATTCCCCGTCAGGGCACATGCCTGGGGTGCAGGCTGGGTCCCCAGTGGGGGCCATGTGAGAGGCAACCATACATTGCTGTTTCTTTCCCTCTCTGTCTCCCTCCCTTCCCCTCTCTCTAAAATAAATAAATAAAATCTAAAAAAAAAAAAAAAAAAAAAAAAAAAAAAAAAAAAAAAAAAAAAAAAGGAAAAAAAAGAAAAAAAAAAAAAGAACACAGGCCCTCAGCCCACCCAGTTCACACATTTGGAAAACGATACGCACTCTTTATTCTGCCGTATCCCAACACAAGCTGGTCACGAGGCAGACCTTGCTGGGATCGATCGACTCCCAGCACACAATCGTTTTTAAGCCTCCACTAGGGATTGTGTCACCAGAGGAGGTGGCCCTTGCAAAGTAACCCCTCGAAGGCACAACCACTGGCACCAGAGACAAGACCACAGATTCCTCGTAATGTCGTTCCTTGCACACCACCTCCATGCGCTGTGTCAACCACCCTGTGCCCACCAGTGTGTCTCTCCATCTTGTCTTTATCCCATCTTTGAGATTTCCTTTTTTTGCTTTCTCCTACCTCCTTGATCTATCATCAATAGATTTCACATAACCCTCCTTATGTCTTCTCTGATTCTAAATGCACAAGAAGAGCCCTGACCGGCAGTGGCTCAGCTAGTCAGAGAATCATCCCGGTACACCAAAGGTTACCTGTTCAGTCCCCGGTCAGGGTGAGTGCAAGAATTGAGTGAATACATGAAATTACTGTTTCTCTCTCTCTAAAATAATAATTTTTTAAAGTTAAAGAAAAACAAATGCATAAAAAGAACCGTAAAACTACCACTCTCCAGTCAACGTGTTGAGATCCTGCTTCCGGACATGTCCTGAAAGTTGGGCTCAAATACACTCTTATAAACTTGGAAGGAAAGAGGGAGGAAGGAAGGAAGGGAGGGAGGGAGCAAGGAAATATCAAATACTCCATTTGTGACAACAGTGACAGATCTAGAGGGTATTATGCTCATTGAAATAAATCAGAGGGAAAAGGACAAAACATATGATTTCACTCATTTGTGAACTACAAAACAAAAAATGTAACAAATGAACTAACAGAACAAACAAGCAAAAAACTAGCAGATACAGACAACACGATGGTGGTTACCAGAGAGAAGGAGGGTGGGGAGGGCAAAGTGAGTAAAGGCGGTCAAATACGGGGCAAAGGAAAGAGACTAGACTTTTGATAGTAAGCACAAAACAGAGCACACAGATATCAATTACAGTGTATCAATTGCACACCTGAAATTTATGCTATTAACCAATGTTACCTCAATAGAAAATTAAAATTTTTTAAATGTTTTAAATAAGAAAAAGAGTTACTCCCAGCTTCCTCAGACTTCCAGAGAAAGGCAGTGGGACAGCAACGTGAGGGCTAAGAGGAACCCCCAGGATGAATTTCCCTTACCAATCTTGGCCCCCAGCTGATGTGGGCTGAGGGGGACTCTGTCCCCTCTGTCACCTCCAGCTGAACCCGGAGAGGACTTCTGAGGAAACTTCTTCACAGACAACTTTCCCACCAGCACAACCCTCACCAGGAAAAGAACCCCACCCTGGCTAGGTAGCTCAGATGGTTAGAGCATTGTCCCCATACGCCAAGGTTGCAGGTTCAATCCCCTACAAGACTCAACCAATGGATGCATGAATAAGTGGAACAAGAAATCGATGTTTCTCTCTAAAATCAATTTTTTAAAATTTTAAAAAAGAAAAGAAAAAGAACCCTAACATTTCCAAAGAGCAATATCTAGGATCTAGGAAACCCTAGGTCTCTGAAGGTCCTGCAGGCCCCATGAAGCATTGCATAAGCCCCTCCGGGAGGAGAAGAACATGGGCGTGTGAGGATAGGGACATAGCAGCCCCCTCTAGTCTTTGTCTGCCCATCTGCTCTCCCTTCCTCAGAGCCTCAGCTTTGCTTAACAGGGCCATTTGCTTCCTGCAGAACAAGGGCTCCTGGCAAGGCCCAGACTGCTGCCTCTGTCACCTCCAGCTGAACCTGCAGACCAGCTTACCCAGCTCATGCCTTGTGGAATCCAGTTCCCCGGGATTCCTTCCTGGGGCTGGAAAAACTCCCTGGAGGAGACCAGCCCATTAAGCAGAAACCAGAAAGTAGGTCACAGCTGCTTCTATCCAGCTGAGGCACCAAAGCCAGGACAGAACATGCTCTGCCTGGGGAGAAGAGATGAGAAGCAGTGCGAATCCACCTTACGCTCAGGTTCAGTCTTGACACCCCACGTCCTCATGTTCAGGGTCAGGCTAACCTATCAGTGTCTGCAAGGAGCAAGGACGCACTTCAAACATGGTCCTACCCCATGGCAAGGAGACAGGATGTATCTCAGGATAACTGCAAAGGCACTGGACTAACCCAGAATGCACCAAATAACGCCAGTGAGGCCATCCTCCAGAGAACGGCATTGCTGGGGTCAACGCTCTGAGTTTTGGGAAGTGGCTCCAGTTCATTTAATTATAACAATTCTCTGGTGGTTTTCTGGTAGTGCTTTTCTGATACCTCTAAGAGGTTTTCTCCCTTCTCCATGACAGAGTCCTCTTGTCTTTCAGAGATGAGGAGAGCGAGGACCACTAAGGGTCGCCAACTTCCCCTGGGTATCACACTGGAAAAGGGTCCAGACAGCTGACACTCAAAAACAATCTTGGCCCCAGCCCTATGGCCCCCCTGCAAGTGTGCACTTGGCACCGATGTGCCAAAGCCTTGGGACAAGAAGGACTCACAAAATTAGTCTGCAGAACAATCCTACACGCAGAGTAGAGAAGGTGGGGCCAGCAGCCCGGTATGAAGTATGATGGCTCTGTCTGTGGGAAGAGAGGGGCGACAGCCTATCAGCCCAGGTTTGGGGGCCAGTGGGCAGGGACACACTGTGTGGGCGGCAGGCTACTGGCAGTTGGCAGCCACCTGCTCGGCTCAGAAGAGCGTGAAAGGAAGTTGAGCAAAAAAAGGTAAGTCAGCCATTCATGTGAACCTCCAAGGAGCTTAAGAGCTGCTCCCACGCCATGCCCAGGGCAAGCTCCTGCCCTCCCTCTGGGCAAGCAAGTTCTGCACCACTGTCCAGAGCCCTGCCCACTGTCCCTTTGCCACCACAATTCCTAAACCAGTCACTTAGATGAGTGGTCTAAAACAGGGAATATCTTCAGTTAGTGCTAACTCCAAATCAAGAAAATCCCTGAAACACCAATCCAAAGAACCTATGCACCCCAATATTCATAGCCGCACAATTTACAATAGCCAAGTGCTGGAAGCAACCTAAGTGCCCATCAGCAAATGAGTGGATCAGAAAACTGGTACATTTACACAATGGAATGAACACTACGCAGCAGAGAGAGAGAAGGAGCTCCTACCCTTTGCGACAGCATGGATGGAACCGGAGAGCATTATGCTAAGTGAAATATGCCAGGCTGTGAAGGACAAATACCATATGATCTCACCTTTAACTGGAACATAACCAACAAAAGAAAAATACAAACAAATATAACCAGAGACATAGAAATTAAGAACAATTTGACAGTAACCAGAGGGGAGGTGGGAGGGGATAATGAGGGGAAGGGTTTTCAGGAACTACTATGAGGGACACATGGACAAAACCAAGGGGGAGGGTGGAAGTAAGGAGGGGAGGTAGGTTTGATTGGGATGTGGGGGGAATAGTTGGGGGAAAATGCAGACAACTGTAATTGAACAACAATAAAATAATTATTTAAAAAAAGAAAGAAAAGAAAATCCCAAAGCCTTGGTAACTGCACAAACGGCACACACACCCACACTTCCCCCCACCCCCCACCCTCCCCCTACCCCCCCACACTCTCTCCGGGTCACTCACTCCCTCCCGAGGACGGGGAGCTGTCCTAGACATCATGAAGTCGCAATCTTAGCATCACTGGTAAACGAATCTAAGAAAAGTAGATGGAAGGTGGAACCCAGAAGAGAAAGGAAACAGGACCTTCAGCTCCAGGGGACTGCCTGGGCCTCCCCAAGGAGGTCCTTCCCAAGCAGGTCCTTTCCGGGCCACCTTCCAACACACTGGGAGCAGGCCCGGGGAGCACCAGGCAGTGAGGACGCCAGGGAAGGAGACCCCAGACAGGACAGCCCAGGGGGCCCTTGCCCAAGGCCACCCGGCTCTGGCAGGCCTCAGGGGTGGTTATTTCCTAAGCCAGGGCTGAGTGGAGAAGCCCTGGGGTACCCACAGAGCAGGGCAGGAAAAGAAAGGGGTGCTAGTTCTCAAGCAGCCCCCATCTTTCAGCCCAGAAAAAAACACACACACACAAACAGAACACTACCAAACATGTGACACTCATTTACACAGGGTGTTGGAGGCCTAGGCGTTAGTCCCCCCAGGGACACTTGCATTTGTAAAGCAGAGTCTGAGAGGAAGAGCGCCGGCCCAACAACTCTGGCAGCGGGAAGGGAAATGTCTGGTGGCGCTGGGAAAAATGACCCATTAACGTAGGCTGGCAGATCCCTGGTATAGGCTGGGCCTCTCCATGGCCTCCCCTGGTCTCAGCTACTGAACCCCAGGAATCTCCTGCCCCTCTCCAGAACACAAGTCCACCAGTGCTGCCCACCAGGCAGCCTGTCCTTTTTAGTCACTGACCCCCTCCAATCCCTGGCCGTGGCTACTGTTAACCCAGCCTGACCCAGGCAGCTCCCAGGCCTTCCCCAGTAGCCACGCATTCCCACTCCACTATTTCCGGTAGCCTGCTAGAAGGATATCCTGCTCAGGGCAGCCAAGGACACTGAACCCAGGAGGTGGGGGGGTGGCAAGGACCAGGATTCTATTTACCAAGGTCAAAGGAGAAACCCCACTGGGGAAGCAGGGCCCTAACAGGGAACTGAGAAATGAGGTCCCCTCCAAGATGGCCTCTCAGTGTCCAGAGTCCCCAGACTGCAGGCGGTGGTCTTAATGGTGCCAGACCACAGGGGACTCCAGCCATGACTCCCCACATCAGACTGGTCACCCCCAGACCCGTCCCAGTGGTAGGCCCTGTGCCTTCAGCCTGGCTTGACTGCACGTACAGGCAGGTATACACCCCATGCCCTATTTCCCAGGCCACCTGATGCAGGGCCTCCAGAAAGCCATGGGTGCGGCCAGAGGGCCTTCTCTCCCTCCTGCTTCCTCTCTCCTCTTTCCACCCCAACTCGAGATCCTCAGAAGCCTTCCTGGCCAACCCTTTCGAACTCTCCTTACTTCTTTTATTTTCAGTGTCTCCTTAACACTGTGATGCTGTGTGCGTGACATGACTGATTAAAATGCTGGCCTAGTATCTGGGGCCAAGAACAACTCACCTGCCTGACATGGCATAGAACCCATTTTTGCATCTCTGTGCGTGAGGGGTCAGGGAGATGTATTTCCCACGTAGGAGGCGACTTGGGGTGGAGACAGAGCAAAGAACCATGTCGATTTGTCTTATTGTTGCTCTGCACATGCCCTGATGCCTTTCTCCCATCTCCTGTGCCCTACTCTGCACAGGAAGGTCCCAAGGGAGACAGAGGTCTCCCTAAGGGAGAGCCCAAGTCTACACCGGGCAAAGCAGACACTCAGCAGAGGGGTGAACCACTGCCCACCAGCACAGTGTCGCACACTCGCAGTCCACCAGCCCATCCTCACGGGGCCGTCACTCATCGTGACCCTGGCTCAGGGCCTCCTGGGACGGCAACAGTCAGAGGCCATTCTCAGCAGGCAGTAGCCGACATGCTTGGCAGCTGGACAAGTAGCCAGGGTGTGACTGCATGTGTAGGCCTGTGGGAGCTGAAAATCCACAGACACCTTGCTGAAATACCGTTACAAGCGACATAATCACCATTACAAAGTTTGTCAAATCGGTACCTCCAGGGCTTTGTCCAAGGGAGGAGCGAGCAGAGAGGAAGGCTAAGTGAATATGAGCATCACAGAAATAGAAGGAAGGAAACAGATCTATTGTCTGCCTCTGGTATATTGTGCCAGATACTGTCTTGTTTAATCCTCGCAACAATCTTAAGTGGGGGTATTATTACCCTTACTTTATGAATGAGGAAACTAGCAAACAGGAAAAGGATTGAATGAATTGCTCAAGGTCACACAACTAGTAAATGACAAGATCAGGAATTAAACTAAAACTTGTTTAAGGTCAAAATTCAGAATTTTTCCCATCCTGCCAAGGATGTAGACACATGTCATTTTACTAAATGTTCAAGCTGATATCAAAGATTATCCTGATGCATCCCCACATTCTCCCCCCACACCCCAAAACACTTCTTCACCCTCGCCAGCTGCTCAAAAAACAGACAAATAAAGAAATAAGAAAAAAAAAATCCAGTTTTGCAGACAAGAGATTCAACGACCAGAGGAGGGAAACGGCTGTCTGAGTCACATGGCCAGTCAGTGGCCACAGTGGGACTAGAAGCAGGTCTTAGACTCTCACTCCAGTGCTCTTTCCAGACTGAGCCACCCATTCTCAGAATCTTCCAAGGAAAAGGCTCCCCCAGCCTTCCTGTTTCAATTCTCTTTCAGATTGATCCATTCCTTTCCAAGCTACTAATTACTTTCATTAAGTGAACTCTTGGGCACCAGAAAGTTATTATTCCTTTCTGTTACCTGAATGATTTAAACAGCCTCCTAGTCTGTCCCCCCTGCACTCCACTGCCAGGATAACCTTCCTGCAGTACAGCTCTGGTCCTGTCACTTCCGATGCAAGGGCTTCTGCCTCTCCCTTCCTTGTCAGCTACTCACAACTCTCCCCAGTGCCCTGGCTGGGCAGCTCAGTTGGTCAGAGCATCGTCCAGATCTGCCAAGATTGCAGGTTGATACCTGGTCAGGACACATGCAAGCGTCAACCAATGAATGCATAAATAAGTGGAACAGTAAATCGATGTTTCTCTATCTCTCCCCCTGTTTGTCTCTAAACCCACTTAAAAAAAAAAGACACCTACACTGAGCCCCAGCCCAGTCCCCTGCAGACACCCCAAATGCTGATGGTTCTTAACTATTTCTCCAGGGCCCCAACTTTTCCCGCAGATTTTCACTCCCATGAGCGCCTTCTGGAGCCCCACTTGCCATCTACAGAACACTTGCCCGTGCACTGCAGTCTCCTCCCCATCCTCTGGCTACCACTTTGCTCTCTTCCAAACACCTCTACAATTTTTAGTGCGTCCTACTGCATTTATATCATTTTGTATTATCTCTACTAGTCATCAGAATAAAAATATCTTTCATCCATGCAGGTACTTCATAGTTCCAAAAGCACTTTCATAGACATTAACCCATTAATCTTAAAAATCAAAATAACCTCTTATTTATCTTGTCTTCCCCACGCTGCTCAGCGCGGTATTTTACACAAGCCACAGAGCTGTTGAAGACTGTGTTCTGAGAGCGCCCTGATCAACCTGGAGAAGTCACACCCTCGTGTTGCAGGAGCGGAGGTTCTGAGGCCGAATGAGGAAGGCCAAGCTGTAACGTACTTTTCCAGGTAGATACCTTTCCAATAGCTTTATTAGATTCTCAGCGTTTACAGGCCCCCAAAATATTAAGCACTCTGGGAAGCTCCCACACTTCTATGAAATGCTATCCAAGATTACACCAAACTTGGGGCAGCCATGTGGCAAGTGGCTCATTCTGAGCTTACAGGGTTACCCCATGCCACAAAGTCATCCACTCGCTTGGATTTTGTGGAGCACGGCGTGGTTCCCTCAGGGTCATGGACCATGTTGACCTTGAGTTTGTATGCCCAGGGTTCAGCACAAACCTGCTGTTGAAGGGTGATAAAGTACCTGCAACCACCACCATCTCCCGGGCCCTTGCCATTTACGGGGCGCTGTTCCAGGCAGGCCATGAACTCCCTCACTTCATTCACACAACGGCCTTTCTCCCCTGGTGCTATTATTTCTCCCGTCTTCCGTATGAGGAAATGGAAGCACAGGTAAATTAAGTAACTTTCCCAAGGGCAAATAACTAGTCTGTGGGGAAACCAGATTTTGAACCCAAGGAATCTGACCCGAGAGCCACGCTCTTAACCTTATGCTGAATTTACCCCATCCCTCCATCGATGAATTTGAGAACGAAAGAGCAGAGGCACTGCTGCAGATGTTTTTCTTGGCAGGACAATTAACCAACCATTAATAATCCACTCTCTATTATCCATAGTTATCACCAAAGTCCTTCTCAAACCGACCTCGAGTTCAGTCAGAGTATGTCTACTAGTAACTTCCTGATCGACCAGGAGAAAACCCTAGTGAGTAAAATACAGGATCGGTTTAATTCATTCTTAGTGAACTAAGTGCTCCCGGAACATCGGCACTGGGGAGACAGGGTTTTGTCTGTCTTCCTCGCTGCTGCACACTTAGGAGAACACTGGGTACATCATGTACATTCGATGCATAACCGGTGAGTGAAACAATTAACGAATAAAAGGTAAAATGAAAGCTCCTTCAATGGCTCTGGCCAGATTAAGCCACTTTCAGTTCATCTCTTTTACTTTTCACTTCATCCCCCACCCCAGTTCCCACTCATTGTTCAGGTGTCAGCTAACATTTCATTTCTTCCAGGAGTCTGATCACCCCAAGTTCCCCACGTAGGAATTGTCAAGGCATCCCACACTCTCCGACCCCTGCCACAGCTATGTACTTGTCTGCATCCCCACTGGACAATAAGTTCTGCCCTGGCTGGTGCGGCTCAGTGGACTGAGTGCCAGCCTGCGAACCAGAGGGTCGCTGGTTCGACTCCTGGTTGGGGTTCGTGCCTGGGTTGCAGGCCAGGTCCCCAGTGGGGGGTAAACGAGAGGCACCCACACCTGGATGGTTCTCTCCCTCTCTTTCTCCCTCCCTTCCCCTCTCTCTAAAAATGAATAAATAAAACCTTAAAAAACAAAAAACCAGTAAGTTCTGGAAGGCCATCTATCCTAGGCATTGAAAGTACCCACAGGCCTTAGTAAGCACTCAACACCCATCTGCTGAATGAACGAATGGGCTCTTTTTAAACATTGCCTGACAGATCGATGCCCCTTTGTGATCACGTCTTCAGGTGGCTTTCAGAAGAGCGCCTGCTGCGTCCTCCAGCTCTCGGGGAAGCCCTGTCTCATTCAGACCTTAGGCCTCCTTGACTTTCTCCTGATGGGGGATCCTGGCCTAGATTCAAACTTCAGCTTTTCTCTAATTCGCTGTACGATCTTAGGCATGTTTTTTACTTTTTAGTTGGAATCTAAACCTAATATAAACCTCCCCTCTCCCAAGTGTAAAGGAGGAGAGAGCTCATTTTATCACCACCCATTTCTTCCAAGGTTGGGGAGAGAGGAAAACGAAGACAATGTTTTAAAAGCCACAGGCGGACACACACTCAGTGGCAGCGGCGATTTCTGGCCTTTCTCGGCACTTGAACCTTTGCTCAAGCGGCCCCTCTCCCCCTTCCTCGCCGCAGTCTCTGCGACAGCGTAGTCCAAACTGCACTTCAGAGAATTGGCCGGCCCCCTGGAACCACTGTCTTTCAAAGTCTCTTGTCAGGGAACTGTATCTATCTTTTCTCGTAATTAAAAAAAAAAAAAAAAATCTGCCTTCCTAAAGTCTACGTTGGAAATCTGATATCCCTGGTTATAATGTTTTGGGGGGGAAATACAGTTGCCTTCTCTCAGGTTCTTCTAATATCCAATTTGCAAGCAACCTCTCCTTTCTTGGTCCCCACGGTGCACCCAGGCCAGGTCAGAAATGGGACAGACACTCTACGTTCAGAAAAGCAGGGCTCTGAGCAGAGGTCTCGGTAGCTGAAGGGCTCCACGGTTACTCTTACCTCAGTTCAGGGTTAGTCTGTCACCTGAGACAAGAAGAGTGCACATCTATGTCTTCCAACCGGCCAGGTAAACTGTCGTATTTCCTCAAAATGGAACTCCTTGATTCTTTCCTTCTTTTCCCCTCACCTTTATGATTTCTGGTTTGCTGCCAAGAAGCACCAACCAGACTTAGAAAGAGAAAAAGACTTGGCAGGAGAGGATGCCTCCACAGGAGCTTATTCCCCGTGGGCATGAGCAGCTAGCCCTGTGCAGAGCTGCTCACTTTCCTGCACCCACCTCCACTGTGGGGAGGACGTAGAAAGAGGAGATAAAAGTCAAAACCTAACGTCTAGATTTCTAACCTTTACCCCACAGGGCCAGAAACTTAGAAGAAGGCACAAAACATAGTGGGAACTGTTGAGAAGAAACCACTGCTCAGGAGGTTAGTCTTGCAATGACTAGGGTTGAGAAAGAAAGGTCCAGAACGTAAGGAGTTGAGCAATATTTTCAAGGAACGGAGGCAGGCGTAATAGAGTTAAGGTGCAAGGAAAGCAGTTTCTAAAGAGGTAAATGAGCTTTGGCTTCTCATTGAAATACTTTGGGGACTCTGCCAGTTAAGACTTTCTATAGGAAGTTCTCAGGAAGAGGAAGGAGTAATTGTTAAAGATTCCTTCAGCCATAGTTTCTCTATTCTGCCTCCGGACTATTGAAAATCTCTCTCCTCTTCTCCATACCTTGAGGGTCTCTGTCCCAAAGCACAAATGATGCCTTTTCTGTCCTTAATCTCTTTAACAAGGTTATGTGAGGGCAGTGAATTCCAACACCAATGTTCTGAGAGAACAGAATTTACCAACAATGAAGTCACTGATAGGGTCCACACTCTCAGGTCCTTCCACCGCTCATCCTGTGGTCTGCAGGGCAAACAGAAAGTCTCAGCAGTGCTAGCAACTGTGCGACTCTTACGGAAATGATTTCCAAGGTCCTTTCCGGTTGTGACACTTGATGTGATCGTAGGAAATGCAAGAATAGTCTCTTGTTTTGTAAAATAGATACAAAATAAAGCGGATATGGAAATATCAAAACAAAAGATTTGCCTCGATTCTCCCAGGGTCCCCAGGGCCTAAATTTGCCCAGAAGGTGGCAAAGTTACTTGATTTGATTATTCCCCAGTCTTCTTAACTTGAAGGCAAGGATATGACTGAGAAAGGCCAGTAAAACAGGAGCCCAAGGAATTCACACACAAGGGCCTCAACCCTCAAACAAATGGGAACTAAGGAGATGCTGTGCTGGGCTGGGGCTCGGCCCTTGTCCTTGAGAAGTTTATTATCTAGTATGTCCAGTCTGGTGACATCTCACGGGCATTCAAACCAAGGAATCCAATGTGAATGAGTTCTGCAACTCTGCTGCCCCTTCTGCTCCCCAAAGTCCCAGTGCCCACCTGATAGTACCAGCAAGGTTACAAGCAGAGGGTGAGACGGCCTGCTTCAAACCACTCCTCTCCATTGACTAGCTGGCTGACTGTGGGGTTGGTTCGCACATTATTTGCCACTTTAGTACCACCCTGTCTATAGAGAGCAGCCAGCCTTTGAGGAGTGTATGGCTCTCCCCAATTCCCTACAAATACCATTGAGCAACCTTTTCTTCTCCCCCAGTCCCCATCTTGCCAATCCTATTCAAAGAGAAATACCCAAGGAACAGTTACCTCAGTATTCTCACATCACTCTTCCCTTGGCCAGAAAGGAAAGGTTCCGGAACATTCTCTGTTCTGTGTCCTTTTCCTCCAACCCCTCCCCCCACCCCTACCAGCTTTCCTTCCCTTGTCACCAAGGTAAACTCAGGATGAATAACTGACATTTGTAGTTTTTATAGTGCATGCTTTTTCATGCATGCTTTTGCATATATGATTTTATTCAGTTCACGGTAAACAGTACATTTCATCCATAAAACAATCCCGTGAGCCAAGAGCATTATTTTTTCCTACTTTATAGATATGCAGACTAAGGCACAGACAGGTTCACAAGTTGTCCATGCTCACACAGTTAGCACATAAGTCACAGCAGGACTCAAAGCCAGCCAGGCCTTTTGACACTGAACCTACCCACTGTTTGCTCTGCTCCTCCACATTATCATGTCCAAGTTCACATCTTGGGAGCATGAGGAGTCTGAAGTATATGGCCAGTTACAAGCCCCCAAAGGGAACAGAGACCCCTCGTTTTTCTCCCTGCTGGCCTGAGTAGAGATGTCCAGGCTGAAGGACCACAGACATGAGATACCTGCAAAGTGCCAAGCCCAGGCGGGATGAGGGAACCACAGAGTGAGAACCAAAGGCCCACAGGGTGTGAGAGATCTGCTACAGCACCACTGGGTCACAGCAAATGCCACAGGACATCCAGGACATGGGGCAACTCCAAAGAGCACCACAGGGAAAGGCCAGAGAGGCCTCCCTCATCCATGCTTCCAGGAAGGACACGCTCCCTCTGGCCAGGACTGAGAGCTTGATCGGATGCAGGCACACACACCCATGCACACTCAGCAGCAAATTCGGAGCCATGGAAACGAAACCTTGGGCTCACCCAAAGACCAAAGGAGTGGCAACCACCATCTTCTCAGATGCCGGCTGCCAGGCGGAGCTATAAAATGTGCCTCGACTTAATTTTTCCATGGACACAACCCCACATGGGACTGCCAGGCTCCAGAGGAGCTGCAATTCTGAAGCCTCAAAACTGCTCTGCTCGATCCACAGCTGGAGCTGGGGAGGGAGTATTTGGAGATCAGAGTTGCTACCCCGGGGGCCGCTTCTCTTCCAATATCCTTCCAAGGTCCAGTATGGCAATAGAGTAAGTTTTCATTCAGTAACTGCTACAGAGTTGGAATTCAGTGTAAATTGCTTACATCTGCTTGGCCATGTCCCAGTCAGGTAGTTTAGAGACAGGAGGGGCAGTGCTGGCCCACTTTTGGGAGCCGGAGTAGCTGTGTGCTAAAGAATCTGGTGCCAGACTAGGGGACAAAATTCCCCAAGGAAACAGAGAAAAAACATCAGGGCAGACAGAGACAATAGATTCCATTCCAGGCTGGCTGGAGGGACAGGACAGGGAAGTCACAAAGACCCCAAAACGGGGTGGAGATGCAGAGAAGGTTGGCCTGAAGGAGCGAGAGCACTGGCAGACTCACGGCACACAGCAGCCCTCAGCCAAGGGAGGTGTGTGCACTCACTAATCTCATACATTTGTAACCTCTCCCCATCGCCCAGGACCCTGCTAAGCCCCTGGACTCCCCACCATACCCCACCCCACCCCACCCACCCCAGCTGGCCAGCCTCCCTTGCCCTTCCTGCTGATGCGTGACTCCCTAGCATCAAAGCCACCGCTGTCGGGAAGCTGAAAATGAGAGACAAGTACAGGCCAGAAGAGCAGCGCCTCTCCGGACGGCAGGTACCTGGGGCCTTGAAGGGTCCCTCTCCCAGGCTTTCTCCTTTTGCTGCAGTATCCTTATAAGGGAGAAACCAAGTCTACCATCCGTCTGGGTTTTTTTTTTTTAATGTATATATTTCCCAGGTTAGATGATGACTTTAACCCACGGCACGAAGAAGCACCATCCCCACTACCCCCACGCCAGAGCAGGTTTTGCTTTTTATTTCTCCTCTTAAATAAACGAACAAACAAACCATTGGTTGGTTCAGATCTCCTAACAGCAGGGAGCCAGGAAGTGTGTTTCAGAGGGAAAGAGGTGGGGAAGGGCGGCCCCGGGGCTCCAGATGCCCCAAAACTGCTGGAGCGGGGTTGGGGGTTGGGGGTGATCCGGCAACCTGCTAGGCGCTGCGAGCTGGAGCTGTCGCCCCCACGGCTTCTGCGGCTCAGCCCGCGAGAGCACCCTTGGCTCTTGCTATTGTTGTGCCTCGGCTGTTGCCATGTTAGAGGGACAGCCCTTGACCTCCGCTCCCTCCATGCCGGGCCATCCCCCTGGGCGGTTGCTCTCAACCGTGCGTGCGTCCTACCTGTGCTCCCCACCGGCTCTCCTCCCAGAACCAGCCGCGACGGCGGCAGCTCGCGGCGCAGCTCCCGGCGGCCTCGGCTCCGGCCCCGCGCTGACGGACCCGCAGCGCGCAGCCCCTCCGCACCGCCCCCTCTCCGGGCTCAGCGCTCCGGAGCAGCTGGGAAGCAGGAAGGGACGCCGGAACCAGCTCCAGGGAAAGAAAGTCCTCTCGGCCGGGAGCGTGCGCAGCCCGCAGTCAGGCAACCCCGCGGGAGACAATAGCGGGAGCAGCGGACGAGAGCACAGAGGCCATCTCCCGGGGACCCAGGGCACTGCACGGCGACGCAAGGTTCTGCCACACCGCCCGGCCCGCGCAGGACAGCATTGGACCCGCGGCCCCCGGGCGGAGCTCGCCGAATCCCAGCGGCGAGCAGGGCGGGGCCGCAGCTCTGACTGCTTTCCACCCCTTCCCCTGCTCTCCCTTCCCGTCCCCCCGTCTGTCTCCTCCACCCCTTCCCCTCCCCTCCCCCACTCTCCTACTGTCTCCTCCCCTTCCCTTCTCTCTTCTCCCCTCCACCTCATCCTCTC